>JAQJVL010006744.1:0-27361 GCA_035578905.1 Stictocephala bisonia | reverse complement strand
AAAAATATTGTTAATTTACCGATTGAAACAGTTTGTTCTCCTAGATAACAATGTTTCATAGTTTAGAAAAATCTGTAAGTCTACTTTTAAAGAGCGCAAATTACACGGTAATTGACTCTGAATCAGTGAAATATTGTGTAATGAATTGCCTCCGGACAACTGTCTAATTATACTAGAGGTTTATATTACCTTATATTCAGTCAAGTGGCCCAAAACGTCGTCAGATGGTGACCGGTTTCGACTAACTTTTGAAGTCATTCTCAAGCCGAAAATACATAAAATCTTAACTCTTGTGAGGTTGCCATAAGTCTTTAAAAAACACTGAACACACACGGACCTGTCTAGACTCGCAACCTGCACCACCCCTGCCATGTACCAACCATGTTTCTGCCACATTTTAATTTTAATAAATATCCGCTTTGTGGTTTTGTGTGTCATCCGTCCGTGTGTGTTCAGTGTTTTTGAAGACTTATGACGACCTCACAAGAGTGTTTATATATTTTTGGTTTGAGAATGACTAAATTAGTTAGTTGAAACCGGTCGACATCTGACAACGTGTTGGGCCTGTTCCATACTTAGTATTAGATATTGTACATATAGTTAATTGTAATTCATAATCTATACATATATAAGCCAAATACCACTCACTCACTCACTGACTGACTAATAAACACGAAATCTCAAAAACCACCGAACGGATTCGTATGAAACTTGGTACGTAGCTTCCTCTAGGGTAGTAGGTGCTCGCTAAGAAACGGTTTCAAAAAATTCAATCAGGTTCGCGACCAAACCGCGAAAAACGTGACTTTTAAATTTATGTATTTTTTGTGAACCTACAAATCACATTGCAACAAAACTTGGTACCAAGCTTCCTTTTAGGTCTTAGATGAACTCTAGAAAAAAGTTTTCACAAAGTTAGGGTCATTTCAGCACTATAAAGAACTCACTCACTCACTGACTGACTAAACACGAAATCTCAAAAACCACCGAACGGATTCGTATAAAACTTGGTACGTAGCTTCCTCTAGGGTAGTAGGTGCTCGCTAAGAAACGGTTTCAAAAAATTCAATCAGGTTCGCGACCAAACCGCGAAAAGCGCGACTTTTAAATTTATGTATTTTTTGTGAACCTACAAATCACATTGCAACAAAACTTGGTACCAAGCTTCCTTTTAGGTCTTAGATGAACTCTAGAAAAAAGTTTTCACAAAGTTCGGGTCATTTCAGCACTATAAAGAACTAGCAGAAAGTACCCGTGCTTCGCTACGGATTATGATTAAGGAACGGATTCGAATGCAAATTGGTATGTAGCTTTCTCTAGAGTTGTAGGTGCTCTCTGAGAAACTGTTTCAAAAAATTAAATCGGGTTCTCGACCAAACCGCGTAAAACGCGACGTTTAATTTTCGAATTTTCTGAACTTAAGCATTAGATTAAAAGAAAATTTGGTGCTAAACTTCTTTTTAGGTCTAAGATGAATTCTGGGACGTTTTTTCTGAACTTACAAAGCAGATCGCAACTAAAATTGGTGCTAAGCTTTCTTTTAGGTCTTAAATGAACTGTAATAAAAATTTTACAACAAGTTTGAATCTGCTCGGCACTATAACTCTTTATACTTTGCATAAGTGCTTATAAAAAAAAAAAAAACATTTCAATCACGTTTCAAACCAAACAGCAAAAAACTCGATACTTGACGATTGCTGTATATTTTCTAAACCTAGACAACAGATCACAAATAAACTTGATACTATGATTCTTCGGCTGATTGTAAATTAGCGATAGCAGTCTTGGCTGTTCACTAGAAGGCCGGTTCTTATCAGTTGACCTCTGCCCTCCCTCCCACTCCCCACATCTCACCAGCACCGCACCGCAGTACGGCTCGGCTCATATCAGTCCAGTACACGCTTTTGACCTGAACACTGCTTTGCTGTTTGTTCAGTTCTGTCCATTGCTTATTGCTTCTGAATACTACCTACTTTTTCTTAAATATTTTCTTTTGCCCCACTATTTGCTACCATAGTATTCGATTGCCTCACATCCTTCCATACCATCATTTTTTTACCTTTTTTCATGTCATAACTCTGACATTCTTAATAGTTCTCTTGGTTCAAACTTGATACAGTTGACATAACTCTGTAGTTACAACTCCGGCCACTCCACTTTGGGTAGGGTGTTCCCTTACTACATGAGTTTATATTGGTATTTTATTCTGTTAACTATTTGCTTCTTTTACTTACTGCTTGCTTCAATTCTAGATCATCTGCTTGGGTTTGAACCTTTTCACTTCATCTTCTTCTTCTAAAATACAAAGCTAAATTTTTCTTTATTCATCTTAATACTTTTTCTGAACAGTTGCACGACAATGGTTATTGAAACATTCGATATTGATGGTGTGGCAGTACCTCACCATGTCATAAAGATCACTGGGGACGGGGCTTGCCTTTTCTCCTCTTTATCTTATCTGGTCCACTGTACAGCTTCACTAACACTCCGAGTGTGCGCTGACATTGTGCGTCACGTGTCCAACAACTGGCGCAGACTTAAGCCTTACACCTTGACCATAAATAAAGTCCCTTACAGAACTAAACGTCAGTACATCGCCGACATGTCACAGCCTTACTTCTATGGAACCTTTTGTGAGCTCATGGTTGCAGCAGAGGTCTTTCCTTATAAGTTCGAGCTCTTTCGTGACAGAAAACTCTTAGCCTGTTATGGGGATGAGGTTCAGGAAATAAAAAGACTTAAGTTCTCTGGTGATGACATGGCAGGGCACTTTGACGTTCTTATACCTTGCGAACAACCTAATGTACCAAATTGTTTTCAAAACAGTCTACATACCTCAAAATCTTATGCCTCAACATTAAAATCCCAACCTGGTTTTTCTGAATCTATGCCCACCGACCCTATTACATCCAAACCTGCCCCATCTTCCCTTTGTGTCTATGAACCTGTTGCAGTCCAACCAGGCTCTTCTCAGCCCATCCTATCAAACCTTGAAACTCCCTTAGACATGAGTTCGGACGAATCAATCGTAACAGTGATCACACCTCAAAAATATAGAGGTAGAAAACGAAGGAATAGATTCACTGATTCCATCCGAAAAAAGCAGGTTAGGGAGTCTGTTGCTAAAAATACGGAGAGCCACCCTGAAATGCATAGAAAGTTTGTTAAAAAATATGCCGAGAGCCACCCTGAAGTGCACAGGGGGGCTGTTCAAAAATATGCCGAGAGCCACCCAGAAGTAAACAGAAGGGCTGTTCAAAAATATGCCGAGAGCCACCCAGAAGTAAACAGAAGGGCTGTTAAAAAATATACCGAGAACAACCCCGAGATTAACAGAAAGTCTGTAAAGAAGTACTCAAAAAACCATCCTGAAGTTAATCGTGAGACTACGTCAAAGTACAATGAGAGGCGTGCACAAGTAAAGTTACTGCCATGGACAATCAAGAAACTCTCAGGTTTCAAGTATGACCCAAACATTGAATATTCTACAGATAAAATAGTTCAACTTGGACCTCGAGAAAAGTGCAATTTCTGCCATGCTTTAAAATGGAAAGACGAAAGCCCCGGAATGTGTTGCAGTAATGGAAAAGTTCAACTGCTTCCCTTTCAAAAATATCCAGACCCCTTACATAGCCTTCTTTCTCACGACCATCCTGAGGCTGAGCATTTTCTTAATAATATTCGCAAATACAACGGTTGTTTCCAAATGACGTCGTTTGGAGCAAAAGAGATAAAAGGAGACCATTTCATGCCAACATATAAGGTGCAAGGCCAGGTTTATCATAGAATAGGGAGTCTAATGCCTCGAACACAACAGCAGCCGTCTTTCCTTCAGATATATTTTGTTGGTGATGATAACCGTGAAAGAGACATTCGCTGTGGGTACTTTCAAGATGTCAAGCCAGCATTGGTAGGCCAGCTACAAAAAATTCTTCATGAACATAACAAATATATCAAAGAGTTCAAAGCTGCTATTGATTCTGTTCCCAAAGATCAGCAAGATTTCCAGGTAGTTATCACTGCTGACCAGAAGCCTTCGAGTGCTCACAAGGGACGTTACAATACTCCTACCACTAACGAAGTTGCTGTCTTGATTGTAGGCCAGGTGTTTGAAAAGCGAGACATTGTGCTATACAGTAGGGAAGACAAACTGATAAGAATCAGTGAGCTACATCGAGCGTATGATTCTCTTCAGTATCCTCTCATGTTCTGCCGTGGTGAAGATGGCTATTGTATCAACATCCCTCAGCGTGACCCAAACACCAAGACCGCACTTAAGAAAACTGTGTCTGCAGTTGATTTCTACGGATATATTTTAATGGAGCGAGAAGGCGAAGAACCATATTTACTTTTGTTTCGCAACCTCCTCAACCAATTTTTGGTTGATATGTACGCAAAAAATGAAACAGAACGGCTAAACTTCATTCGAAACAACCAAAAAAAGTTGAGGAGTGAAGACTACATTCACTTGAAGGATGCCATGAGAAAAGCTGATGCTCAGGTATCGGAGCTGGGTAAGATGGTTGTACTGCCATCAAGCTTCACTGGAGGACCTCGCTACATGCATGAGCGTACTCAGGATGCCATGACCTATGTCCGCCATTTTGGTCGTCCAGATCTCTTTATAACTTTTACGTGCAACCCAAAATGGCGAGAGATATGTGAACTGCTCAAAGAAGGTCAGAAGGCTCAGCACAGACATGACTTGGTAGGCGGGTTTTCTACTTAAAAGTGAAGCATTTGATGAAACTAACGAAAGGGTCTATATTTGGAGCATGTAGATGTCACATGTTCTCCATAGAATGGCAAAAAAGAGGCCTTCCTCATGTACACATTATCCTTTGGCTAGAAGAAAAGATTAAACCAGACATGATTGACAAAGTTATTTGTGCAGAGATACCTGACCCAGAGCTAGACCCTGCCCTCCATGAGATTGTGAAGTCAACTATGATCCACGGCCCATGTGGTGCTCTCAACAGAAATTCGCCCTGTATGGTTAATGGAGCTTGCAGCAAAAAGTATCCCCGTCCTCTACTAAGAGAAACACAGACTGGGGAAGACGGTTATCCTAAATACCGTAGGCGTTCTCCTTCAGATGGTGGATTTGTTGTTGACATCAATGGGGTAAAGCTTGACAATCAATGGGTGGTACCTTTTAACCCTGTCCTGTCTTGCACCTTTTCAGCGCATATCAACGTCGAGTACTGCAACTCTGTCAAGTCTATCAAATATATTTGCAAATACGTCAACAAAGGGTCCGATCAAGCAGCTTTTACAGTTGAAAATGAACTTAACGAGGTGACAAGGTACCAGACAGGACGCTACATTAGTACTTCTGAAGCTGTCTGGCGAATTCTCTGCTTTCCAATACACGATCGCCATCCCCCAGTCATGCATCTTGCAGTTCATCTTGAAAACGGCCAAAGAGTTTATTTTAACGAAGAAAATGTCATGGAAAGGCTAAACAACCCGCCAAAAACTACTCTTTTGGGCTTCTTCGATCTGTGCAAAACCGATGCGTTTGCAAGAACCCTCCTTTACTCTGAAGTTCCGTCATATTTCGTATGGAAAAAGAATACCTTTTGTAGAAGAAAGCAAGGGAAATCAGTACCAGGCTATCCCGGGGTGAAAAAAGATCAGGTTTTAGGCAGGGTGTATACTGTTCACCCTAATAACTCTGAGTGCTATTTTCTACGCCTTCTCCTACACGAAGTTAAAGGGCCTACGTCATTTGAATATCTTAGGAACGTAAATGGAGTGGTCCACCAAACGTTTCAGTCTGCATGTACAGCTCTTGGTTTGCTCGAAGGCGACACTCACTGGGATCGAACAATAGAAGAAGCTTCACTCTCAGACTCCCCGTCCAAGATCCGCGAACTACTTGCCATCATGTTGGTGTTTTGCCAAGTAAGTAGTCCTCTCACATTATGGGAAAAACACCGCGACAGTTTGGCGGACGACGTAAAGAGGTCGATGGAGACAGAGTTTGGGGATGTGCAACAGCATATGGACATTGTGTACAACAAATGTTTGGCTTTACTCGAAGATTTGGTGTATTCAATGTCTGGCAACCGTCTCCAAAACTATGGTCTTCCTACACCACTTCGCGAGCAAGAGTCCATCACTAACAACCTGGAACGCCTCAGAGAAATTTCTTTTGATGTAGTCCAGCTCTGTGAAATGGTTGCTGTAAATGTTCCAAAGCTGAACGAAGAACAACTGAATATTTACAAAGAAATTACCTGCAGTATCATTTCAGAATCTGGGCAACTCTTTTTCCTGGACGCTCCTGGTGGTACCGGAAAAACATTTTTGATCAATTTGTTGTTAGCAAAAATAAGGAGTGAGAAAAAGATTGCCATCGCAGTTGCATCCTCTGGCATTGCTGCGACACTGCTTGATGGTGGGAAGACGGCTCATTCAGCTTTCAAGTTGCCTCTCAACCTGAACCACTCAGAAACACCTATTTGCAACATATCAAGACAAAGCAATATGGGCCAGGTACTCAAAGAAACAGTATTAATTGTTTGGGACGAGTGTACCATGGCCCACAAAGGAGGTATAGAGGCTCTGGACAGGACACTTCAAGACATCAGGAACTGCAAACGTCTAATGGGCGGAGTAACAGTTCTGCTGGCTGGAGACTTCAGGCAAACCTTGCCCGTGATACCTCGAAGAATTCGGGCTGATGAGGTGAAAGCGTGCCTTAAGTCATCCTTCTTATGGCCAAAAATTAAAATCCTGTCTTTGAGAGTTAACATGAGAGTTCACTTGAATGGAGATTTGAAAGCAGAAGAATTTTCTACATTAGTTTTACAAATAGGTGATGGTAAACTGCTAGAAGATCATGAAGGTAAATGTGCAATACCTCAAAATCTTTGTCATACTGTTAGTGATATGAAGACACTGCTTGACAAGATATATCCTAACTTAAATGACAATGTGAACAATAGTCTAACATGGTTGCAAGAGAGGGCGATTCTTACCCCAACTAACGACTCTGCAAATATAATAAACCTTTCGTTGTTAGAAAAATTGCCTTCTGCTGTTGTGAGGTATGAATCTGTGGACTCAGTGGTTGAGATAGAGGACGCTGTTTACTATCCAGCGGAGTTTCTCCACACTCTGAACCCCCCTGGAATTCCACCTCATGTTCTTTCTCTAAAAGTCTGTTCTCCAATAATGCTACTCCGCAACCTAAACCCTCCCAAACTCTGTAACGGTACCAGGCTGCAGGTGAAAACTCTGCATAAACATGTTATTGAAGCGACAATATTTACAGGCGTTGGTCAAGGAGAAACTGTTTTTATTACCCGAATTCCTCTTATTCCCTCAGACTACCATTTTGCATTCAAACGTCTGCAGTTCCCTGTAAAATTATGCTATGCCATGAATAACCATGAAATTGTGGTTGACAAGGCACAAGGGCAAAGTTTGAAGATGGCTGGGGTAGATCTGAGCAATGACTGTTTCTCCCATGGCCAGTTATACGTAGCATGTTCTAGAGTAAGCTCATCTGACAGTCTGGTCGTCCTTCAGCCAGAAAAAAGGACTAAAAATGTTGTTTACAAAGAGGTACTAAGCACTTAAGAAAACAACAACAACATCAATTTTGGCTGTCCGTATATATCTATCAGACTAAAATGTACTAAAATATATTTAAGTACTTGCATGTATTAAACTACCTGGTGTGACTGTTCCGGCAGAGGATAGGGTGACTGCCTTACCAAATAAAACTACCCGGTGAGACTGTTCCGGCAGAGGCTAGGGTGACTGCCTTACCAAATAAAACTACCCGGTGTGATTGATTCGGCAGAGGCTAGGGTGACTGCATTAACAAATAAAACTACCCGGTGTGATTGATTCGGCAGAGGCTAGGGTGACTGCCTTACCAAATAAAACTACCCGGTGTTTTTAATTAAATGTTACATATATATATATTTTTTTTTGGAAATAAGTTGTAAATATGGTCTCTACCTGCCGGCCTCCCCGTGGCGAGACTGGATACGCCAGACTCATTTTCTCAATTTTAATTCTGGTAAACCAACGGGCAGATGTACTCGAGTTACTAACAATTAATTATTTCGTTCCTCGGCGAAAATACACAACCCGTACATAGGTCCTAATGTAAGTGTTCCTTAATCATAATCCGTAGCGAAGCACGGGTACTTTCTGCTAGTTAAGTAATATAATAGTTTGTTCCTCTTATTTGTATTTATAATCTCTTAAGCATAAATTGTTATTCACATACTCATAACATATTCACCTGTTACAATATTGAAATTTAAATAATATTACTGGCCTCTATGCACATGCACTTGCCAAAAGTCAAATATCAGGTGACATTGTCTAACCCTTGTAACCAGTGGTGTGAACCCCATCAACACGCTTCACCCGTATACCTAAAATTAAAATGCCCAGTTGAACTCATGATGCTATGCAGAACGGTTTGCTCGGCGTCGCGATTGCCGTGACCTCTCTTATAGTGAATAATTTTTGGTTTCATTAGTCAGTGATCGTGTTTTCTTGTCTCTCAATCTCTCTACTCTCAATCTACTCTGCATTTAATTCAAGGTAAACTCTATTCAGTGATGTGTTGTGCTCCAAACTGACCACTGGACAACATCGACACCCCAGGCCTGGTGGATCCATCTCTACGGTCATCTCTCATCTCATCTTCTCAGTTCTTCGCTCCAAGATATGTACTATCTCCTCTAAAAGGTACAGTTGGTTCTTTTTCATTACTTTCTACTTATAAAACGCATCTCCCTGTGATCGTTCGTGGTAACGTCTTTTGTAGTGTTTCCTCTACTAACGTGGATGTTAGTTGGTCCTCCGAAAAGGCACTAAGCTTTAAAAATCTCTCAAAACGCCCTATTTAGTAACATTACTAAATATTGGTCCTCCGGGCCGGATATTTTATTGGTTCTATGGTTAAACAGTAACTTTAGTGAAACAAAGGAATACCACGTGCGTTCATTTTCAATCATTCATGTGCGTTATAACTGTTATGTATTGTTAGTTAGTTAGTTGATATGGGGATATGCAGTTGGTCCAGCCAACCCTTGCAACGAAGCCTAAGGCTTTTTGTGCCAATCCCGGTGCCTAATCGTCGTAAAGCTGGCAATCCTTGACCAGGTCAAGGAGCTTCTTCACTAGATTAGTAATTTCCGACTGTCCCAGAGGTGAGCCTTCAAAAAGTGCTCTTCTCCTGTATGTATTGTTTATCTCATTTAACTTTGTTCAAAGTGAATATTTTGTGACTCTGAAGATATTTAAATTTGTGTGAAAACAGATTTTTGTGGATACAATGTGGTTATGTTTTGTTTGAAAGCACATGCTTAGAAGTGCATTCCGGAAATAAGGTTATCGTACCACTCTTGCAAACTTGCTACGTCATAACCGGTTTCACACCACCCCATACTGCAGTCACATTTGTACTCAATCAGCTGTCAATTGAAATAAAGTAGCAGACGAAACTGTCAAACGTAACTGTCATGAAAAAGTAAACTAAAATATTCATTGTTTACTCATGCAATTGTACATTGTTTAATCTTATAGTACATTGTAAATATAATTGAACATTGTTCTATTTAATTTAAGATATTATTTATTCATCTCATTACTGAAAATATTTCAATATTGTTTTTATCTTGTACGTGTATGATTATTGATTCATAGTAAAGCCAACTAACTATTTGACAACAAATTTTCAATTAATAATTTGTATTTCATAGTTACTAATTAATTGTTAACATCTCTTTGAATGATAATTAACTGATTTGTATGTTATTGAATTAGAGATCTCATTTCATTTTATGAATTAGGCTATTGCTGCAATTGTGTCATTGACACTAATCACTGTTGAATACTGGATTGATATTTCTTGTAATTAACTAATTATTATTCATTCATTTTGTAACTTTTATGTTTGTACAATTATTTTTTGTCTCTAAACTATATTGTTGCTGAACTTACTTGCTCAACGAGATAGCTGAATGTTTCACTAACAAGGATATTAACTCATTTAATTAAATAATTATATTGTCTCTTTGATACTTCTATTGAATAGCTCATAACATTGTTTTTTAATATTGTCTCTCAAAGTAGCTAACTGTCAATTGACAATCTCACCTCACTTAATTTTTCTTCTAGTATCTCAATCTCTAAGTGATTATTTATATGCTAATTAAGTACTATTTTAAATTCTAATGGCTCCAGGTACAATTAAGTTCGCCACATATGAAAGATCAACTCAATTAATCAAAGCAAGGTATGCTAAAATTCTCTCCTCAGTTGAGGCTATAGAAGCCCTTCCACCTCCACTCTCTCAAGTTAATTCACGATCTTTAGCTAGCTATGCTAATGAGATAAAGAAAAAACGGTCTGATTTTGAAGGGAATTTAAATAAAGTTCTGGAAAGCTTGTCACCTGAAGACGCTCCTGTCACCCAACTATCCGACCATCAAGACGAAATTAATGACACTTTTATTAAAATTCAAAGCATAATTGAATCACTTACTCCACCGGAAGTTCCCTTAACTCATTCCGCTCACAGTGAACCAGGGTCTACATCCTCTTCCATTGTGTCACACGTTCGATTGCCAAAATTGGAACTTAAAAACTTTGACGGCAACTCTTTACAATGGGTCGGTTTTATAAATCTTTTTGACTCAAGTGTACATAGAAATGCAAGTGTAACAAACGTAGCCAAATTTCAGTATTTGTGGTCTGTATTGTCCGGAGAACCTTTGAGCCTAATTAAGTCTTTGAGTATTACAACTGCTAATTATCTAGTTGCTTATCAACTCCTAAGAGATAGATATCACAACCCAAGAAGACTTACAACTCTCCATCTTAACCAAATAATTGATTTACCGGAAATAAATTCAGCATCAATCTGTGGCTTACACACTTTTGTAAATGTATACTATGAACACAGCGAAGCACTAAACTGTGACGTCTCAACTCAAAGTAACCCTCTATTATCAGCTCTAATTTTGCGTAAAATGGATTCTGACCTAGACAAAAAATTTGAAAGTTTCCGCTCCTCTCAAGAAAATGTTGTAACTCACTCATTACCAGAAGTGTCAGAAATAATCCAGTTTCTCAACACAGAATGTAATCAAGCCGAAGACGCCGGATTACACATAACTCATAAAATTAATGTTAGCCGTTCACCTCAGAACAAACATTCAAAAACTGTTTCGTTCTCCGAAGGTTCCAAACAAGTAGCCTTGATCTCTGTACACAAAAATAATCCCGCATGTTTCGCTTGTAGTGAACATGACCACCACATATACTCATGCACAACTTTTAGAAATCTCTCCCCTCAAGAGCGTTATCAGCTCGCTAAGAAGGAAAATTATTGTGTGTCTTGCCTAGGCTCTCATGATATAAAACAGTGTAAATCACAGATGACATGTAATACTTGCCACAAACGTCATCATAGCCTATTGCATTTTTCTCAACATTCCTTGCAGAATGACTATAACAGGTCTCGAACGACAAGACTTCTTATACTGTAAAGCACGACCACAAACGACCTACTGAAGGTCACATTCCTAAAACCAAATCTAGTGAACCACAAATGATGTCCGCACATTCTTCAACTCTCCCGGAAACGGATACTCTCACATGCTTAAAGGGACTTAAGCCACAACACTCTGAATACTCTCACACTACTGTTCTTTTTGGAACCACATTGGTTAAATTAACCACTCCAAATGGACACTCCCATGTTCTACATGCACTGTTGGACTCTGGCAGTATGTGCGACTTCATTACTGAACGTGCAGCTAATCTCTTAGGCGCTCACCGATTCGCATCAAATTAAAAAATTAGCTGGTTTGTCTCAGCTCTCTACTTCCACTAAAGGAATGTTACCGCTCAACGTAGAAACTCTCTCAGGTCAACGCATGGCTTCAAAACACACATTCCATATTTTGGACAAAATACAAAATATCTGTTGATCTGCCTCGCACTACTCTCTCTCCAGAAGTAATTAAACGTGTCCAATTGTATATACTCACTGATCTGACCTTCCATCTTCCAGGTGGAATCGATGTCTTATTTGGCGGTTTCTTGTTGCCTAAGCTCTTAACCCAAGAGAACTACTCTTTGGGCCCTCAAATGCCTCATGTCATAGGCACTCATTTTGGCTTTGTTTTAATGGGACAAGCACCTTGTGATCAGCCTTCTCAAGCTGTATCGAACTTTGCTGTATCTCTTATGTCTACTTATGACAATACCCTACACTCTGCTCTTCAACGTTTTTGGCAACAGGAAGAGCCCCCTCACCACAACCGTAAGACCGCAGAAGAAGATCTATGCAATACACACTTTAAAAACACTCACTCTCGCACTCCTAATGGACGTTATGTTGTCAGACTCCCCTTTAAAACTGAAAGTGTTCAACTCGGAACGTCTGAATCAATTGCTGAACGACGGTTCTTATCACTTGAACAAAAGTTCAAATCTCACCCTGAATTTCACACCTTGTACAAAGACTTTATGTCTGATTATGAATCTCAAGGCCATCTGGTCAAAGCTGAGGATTTAAATCTTAACTCTACGCACTATTTTCTGCCCCATCATGGTGTGCTAAAAGAAAGTAGCAGTACCACCAAACTACGTACGGTATTTGATGCTAGCAGTAAAACTAGCAATGGTGTATCTCTCAATGATGTTCTATTAACCGGTCGCAAACTGCAAACAGACATTTGTGACATCATTCTTAACTTTAGGTCTCACCCTATTGTGTTCTCATGTGACACCAAACAGATGTATCGACAAATTCAAATTCATCCTGATGATCAGCAATTTCAGCTAATTTTATGGCGTAACAATCCCTCTCAAGACGTTTCAGTTTATAAACTCACTACGGTCACGTACGGGATGAACAGTTCTCCCTATCTAGCCATCAAAACTCTCTCTCAGTTGGCTGAAGACGGAGGAGCTTCGTTTCCTCAAGCATCTCACGCACTCCGACACCACACTTACGTTGATGACATCGTTACTGGTGCTGAAACCATCTAATCTGCTCTTGAACTTCAAGATGAACTCATCCAGCTACTTGCTGGAGGTGGCTTTGAACTCCGCAAGTGGGCGTCAAATTCAAGTCAGCTCCTACAGATTCTTCCGACGGATCATTTGGAACCTCCTGGATTTCTGAAATATTCTCAACAACCCCAACTATCTATTTTAGGACTTCATTGGTCACCTGATGAAGATGCATCCTGCTATAATTTCAAATACTCCCAAAATGTTGTGACTAAACGAATTATACTAAATCTAATTGCTAAACTATATGACCCCTGTGGCTTTTTAGCTTCCCTAATCATGCTAGCAAAATGTTTCATGCAGCTACTTTGGAGCAGAGGTTTTGATTGGGATGAACCTCTCCCCTTTCAACTCAAGCTCAAGTGGCAAAACCTTATTTCAGACATTCATAAAAATCTCTTTAGTATTCGCATTCCTCGAACCTTCCAACTCAACATGTCAACCCGCATTGAATTGCACGGGTTTTCAGACGCATCTGAAGCTGGCTATGCCGCAGTTGTTTATTTTAGATGTGAACACAACAATGGTAGCATCACAACTAGACAAATTATTTCTAAGACTAGGGTTGCCCCACTGAAGAAGGTTACATTGCCGCGGCTTGAACTCTGTGCCGCACACCTCTTAGCCCAACTGATGACTTATTGTATAGATCAATTTAGACATCTGACTATTGACTACACATATCTATTGTGTGACTCATCAGTAGTGCTAACATGGATACAAACCCCCCATACCGTCTAAAGACGTATGTAGCAAATCGGGTAGCACAAATCCAAGAATTAATCCCCTCTGAAAAATGGCGTCACATTAGGGGCACAGAAAACCCTGCTGATTGCGCTTCTCGAGGCATTCTGGCCTCACAACTTGTAAATCATCCTCTCTGGTGGCATGGCCCCGAATGGTTAAATCTTTCGAATTCACAGTGGCCTAATCCCCGATTCACTCCTGTTAATTTAGATCTCTCTCAAGAAGTTAAAAATACACCTCTCACTGTACTCACGTCTACAACCCCTGAAGAATGGAATCTGTTAAAAAGATTTTCCTCCTGGGATAAACTCAACATCGTAATGGCTTATATACAACGATTTATATATAATTGTCGTTCAAAAGACAAACATTATGGTGCTATTTCTGCTCAAGAACTGAAAAATGCCAAACTCAAAATTTTCAAACTCGTTCAAATTAATACTTTCTCTGATGACATTAAACTTCTAAATCAAGGAAAGATTTGCTCATCAAAGTTAAGAAAATTGACTCCTTTTTCAGATCCTGACGGTCTTATCCATGTAGGAGGTCGCTTATCTCACAGCTACTTACCTCAAGATGCTTGTCATCCGGTAATACTACCTAAAAAGAATCCAGTAGTAGATCTCTTTATAGACTACATTCACAAAATACATTTACACTCTGGACCCCAATTGACTCAGGCTTTGTTAGCTCGGCAAGTTTGGATATTGTCCGCAAGAAGCATCATACGAACTCGCATATTTAAATGCATAACTTGTTTTAAGAATAAGCCTCGAAACAAGACACCACTCATGGGAGATCTTCCAATCTCCAGAGTAACTCCGTCCCGTCCCTTTTTGTCCACTAGCATAAATTATGCAGTACCATTCAATGTAAGAGTTCACAACTTAAGAGCTTTGCGACAAATCAAGGTGTATCTATGTATATTTATCTGTATGACTACAAAAGCAGTACATTTTGAAGTAGTCACTGACCTCACAACAGAAAGTTTTATAGCCGCTCTAACTCGCTTTGTGTCCCGTCGTGGGCTTTGCTCAGACATATTTTCTGATTGTGGAA
The DNA here is from genome assembly GCA_035578905.1 of Stictocephala bisonia. Classification (NCBI taxonomy): domain Eukaryota; kingdom Metazoa; phylum Arthropoda; class Insecta; order Hemiptera; family Membracidae; genus Stictocephala; species Stictocephala bisonia. The sequence goes on along the minus strand of JAQJVL010006744.1, from coordinate 12,493 downwards.
CTAATTTTGTGGGTGCTAATACAATTTTACGAAAATTAACTTATGACTCCATCAGATCTTATGAGGCCCAATAAAAAATAACTCATTATACCTCTCCACGTGGCATCAACTTTCATTTTAATCCACCCGCTGCACCACATCAAGGTGGCTTATGGGAAAGCGCAGTAAAGAGCGCCAAACACCATTTAAGAAGAGTTATGGGAGAATCTATACTCACTTTGTCTCAATTTATCACACTTACCACGCAAGTTGAAGCGATGTTAAATTCTCGTCCTCTGATGGCCTTGTCTACGGACCCCGCAGAACTCTCAGCTCTAACTCCTGGACACTTCCTCATCGGTGCTCCACTTGCAGCGCTTCTAGAACCTAATCTGCGAGAAGTGCCCTGTAATCGTCTCCATCACTGGCAGCTCATCCAAGCCTTCCATCAACGAATTTGGCATAGATGGCAACTAGAGTACCTGCACACTCTTCAACAACGCCCAAAGTGGACTGCTCCACAAGACAACCTCAAGGTCGATGATCTGGTGTTGGTCCACAACTCCACTCCACCACTCACATGGCTGCTAGCTCGCATCACTGCGGTCCATACTGGCTCAGACGGCATGGTTCGTGTCGTCCAACTGAAGACAGCTCAGGGAACCTTAACACGCCCTGCAGCCAAGGTCTTCCCATTACCTATTTTTTTCTTTCTATTTACCTATAGAAGACCTAAATTTTATCGGCCTGCCACCCAACTCAAAGGACATTAATTATGTGATTCATTCTCGTTGAAGTAGTACTTCAAGGCGGCCGGTATGTTCCATACTTGGTATTAGATATTATACATATAGTTAATTGTAATTCATAATTAAGTAATATAATAGTTTGTTCCTCTTATTTGTATTTATAATCTCTTAAGCATAAATTGTTATTCACATACTCATAACATATTCACCTGTTACAATATTGAAATTTAAATAATATTACTGGCCTCTATGCACATGCACTTGCCAAAAGTCAAATATCAGGTGACATTGTCTAACCCTTGTAACCGGTGGTGTGAACCCCGTCAACACGCTTCACCCGTATACTAAAATTAAAATGCCCAGTTGAACTCATGATGATGATATGCAGAACGGTTCGCTCGGTGTCGCGATTGCCGTGACCTCTCTTATAGTGAATAATTTTTGGTTTCATTAGTCAGTGATCGTGTTTTCTCGTCTCTCAATCTCTCTACTCTCAATCTACTCCGCATTTAATTCAAGGTAAACTCTATTCAGTGATGTGTTGTGCTCCAAACTGACCACTGGATAACATCGACACCCCAGGCCTGGTGGATCCATCTCTACGGTCATCTCTCATCTCATCTTCTCAGTTCTTCGCTCCAAGATATGTACTATCTCCTCTAAAAGGTACAGTTGGTTCTTTTTCATTACTTTCTACTTATAAAACGCATCTCTCTGTGATCGTTCGTGGTAACGTCTTTTGTAGTGTTTCCTCTACTAATGTGGATGTTAGTTGGTCCTCCGAAAAGGCACTAAACTTTAAAAATCTCTCAAAACGCCCTCAATACTAAATAGGGCCACTTGACTGAACATAAGGTAATATAAATTTCAGGTTTTTGTATTTCAAGGAATTTGATCACTTTACAACAGTGATTCCATATTCGGAGCTACTATCGATATTTCATTTAGACTCTCTGAGTGTGCGGCGGAAAGTGGCTATGTTGGCTTGCCTGCATAAGCTTGTGGGTGGTGGGCTAGATGACTCGGCTCTATTATCAAAACTACAATTCAATGTTCCTCGGCCTAATACAAGGAGTCGTATGTTGTTCACTCCCTGCTTTTCTCGTACCAACCTGTCTGCTAACTCTCCACTCAATGTTATGATTAGGCTATACAATTCGCTTTCCGTAAGTGTTGATATTTTTAGTTTTTCGTTACATGATTTTTTAAAAGCTGTAAAAGCCAGTATGCATTAATTTAGTATATTGTTAAATTAATTTATTGTAACATTTTTTATTGATCTAATTAACGGCATTGTAATTTATTAATTTCAAAATATTTTAATTATACGTTTTTATTTGAGCATGTGCAGAATAATTGTCTTGTAATATCTTATTTAAATATTTATTAACCCACTTTTTATATGTTTAGTTTGTTGTAATTATTAAATAACCTAATAGATTTTGTATGAGCATAATCTCGTCTGTTTGCATGTTTAATATATTTATTATTTGTTGTTTGTTTTTCTGTAAGCTGTGAATAATGTATTATTTTAGTGCAACATTGTAATTGGGTTATAATGCCTGTAATGTATGCATTTTGTTAATAAATGAATATGAATATGAATATGAATAAACCTCGAGTAGAAATATTGTGTTTCTAGCCATGTCCTATGACCTGGATATACATTTTAAATTGTATATTTTCCCATTGAATACGATATGTCCTCCTAGATTACAAAGTTTCACAGTCTAGAAAAATCTGTAAGTCAACTCTTAGAGGCTGTAAATTAACCAATTTGATTTACACGCACAAACTGAAAATCTAGCTCTACTTCAGGATGAAGGAGGTGAGATAGAGCAAAAAGTCATAGGGCCAAAGTTGTAGGTCTTCTCAAATCAGGCACAGAAAATGTTGTTAGTTTTGCTGTAGAACTGTTCATTTAGCTGCTACAGTCCAATTAGAGGAACACTGTTTTTGGCATTTAACATTTTTGCACTAAAAAGGCTGCCATCTTCCATTTACTATGAATTTTTAAAAATTCCTTCTTATTGCACATCTACAACATAAGATCTTTGACTCTACAAAATGTCAGCCTCGTAGGCTTAGTACTTTTTTAGTTACAGTAATGAGTGAATGGGTAAGTGGTATTTGCCTTATATTCTTACAGATTTTATAGAATTAATATTTTGCCAGCTCAGTAACTGAGGTTTTCGAACTGCGGAAGGAAAGGTCTAAGGTAAGAACTTCCAACTGAGCTGATGGTCGATACTTCATTCGTTGATCTAAATTAACACACAGACAGGCGGGCCCATGTGCATTGGCGAGTTAAGATTTTTATAAAGAAGAAAAACAGAATATTTCATTTCACATTTGAGTTTGTGTTCTGTTATGTACTAAATCAGAGGTTTAAACAACAACCGTGAATAATTCAATAGTTTGAAAATAAAATACTACCAATTTTTAATTATTTATATTATTTTTTTGTTAAAAACAAGTCCATTGAATGCAAGGTTTTTTATAAACTGAAGCCACCACCACTAACAAAATATGGAAACCTTTGGCGCTAAAATATTTTAACATTTGTAATAATATTTGTATTAGTAATGTATTTACAAATCCAAGAATATCAACTATGTTTTTAATCAAAGATTTTAACCATACAAAGATAATAACTACAATGCTATACAAAGTTATTAATATTTTTCTCAGCCAATCAAACTTTTTAAAAGGATGAAAAATGGAAAAAGCTGGTTTATAACTAATTACACAAATATATCGGCAAATAGCAAGTGTACCATATTTAAAGTATCATGATATTTCCAGATTTCCAGGCAACAAGCTACATTGCCTTATCTTAATATATAAAAATGAGTACCTGAAATTCATTGTCACTCCATCACTTGACAATAGCTTAACAGATTTCCTTTATCTTTATTTTAAAAAGTTTCCTAATTTTTCGTATAATGTTCTTCAGGAAAGAAAAATGAAAAAAAGCAAATTTGAAACACGTGATGTAAATGTTTCTGCAACTTATTTGTATTTAATAATTTAAGAAATTCTCAAATATTCCAATAAAATGCTTTATTATGTGAGGCCTTTCGCCTACAATGTAGGCATCGTCAGACATCAACTTAAAATTCTAATTTTTTAATTATTTTTTATTTGTATTTGTTTGTATAATCATTTGTTATGTTTTATTTATTGGCGATAAAGTGGTACTGAAATAGACTTTTGCATTCAGTAAAAAATTAATATGCTGTATGAAATGTTTGTTAAAATTAATTTAACATTGAGATATTAACCAACATTTCATACAGTATATTGATTTTTTACTGAATTCAATGCAATTATGTAATTGCTATTTATAGTATAATCCTGTTCATATCGTAAGGCTTAACAGTTTTAGAGTTCACTCCCAGGAAGTTTTCTGGTTTGGTTTTATTCACATCCCACTTTAGGGCTCCGTCCCACTGGCCTTTAAAATGTCAATATTATTGTTATGGAGTTATTTTATTTATTTAATTAATCATCAGCTGTTAAAAAAACCAATTATTGAATCAAAAACTTTTGAAAACACACCCAAGAGGAGTATCAGGTTAAAGGTATTTTACTCTTGATTTCTAATATACAATCAGATTTTAGAAAAGACTATATTTGTGGGCTCCACTGCCCCCAAAACAAAATTCATTGCGATATAGTCCAAATGTCCCAGCGAGGCCACAGGCCGCCCCACGAGGCTGCAGGCTGAGTTGCCCAAGAGGGCTAAAGGTAGAGTTCCCAAGCGAGGCTGTAGGCCGAACATCCCTCACGAACACAGGGAGTGGGCACATGAAGCTACCGTAAATAAACTAAACCATTACTGTTTTTATGTTATCCTGTAGCAAAGCACGGGTAAACAGCTAGTTATTTATATAAATGAAAGAGTTCTACATAAAAGTATTTTTTATTCAAAATTTTACAACGTAGTTGAAGTTACAATATAGTACAAATGTTATAGATATTATACCTGTACTTTTTATAAAATTGCAGCTTGATTATCATTAATTGATAAATTAAAATAATCACATTTGCAATTATTTCTTAATTTTTTTAAAACAAAATACCATTATTTAATAACTAAAAACATTAATAATATCTTCTGCTATTACAATCACCCAATGATAGTAAATTTTATCTTTCAATTAATGTATTTTACTCTATATGAGAGTCATATTGTTTAGGTGCACTCTAAGCAACAAAATATTAAAAACATGATTTAATATTTTGTATTTATCGTATGACCAACCCAAAATATGAACCTAAATTCGTCTCGTATAGGAAACTCAATGATACAGACTCCGGTGCACTTCTGGCTGATGCACTCTTTGTGCCTTAGCATGGTATAATCTGCACATCTGATGTCAATATTATAGTAAACATGTTTAATAATTTTATAATTTGTGCCCTTGATAAGCATGCTCTCTTGATCACTAAGAAAGTCACCAAAAAATCAATGACAACTTACGTCAAAAAACAAAAACAGAAAATTACGTGGAACAACCCATTAAAATAGGCAAGACAAACACATAAGATAATTATATGGCTGATAAAGATGTTGTTGGTAAACTTTTTCAAGCCCGAATCAGGCCTAAATCATATCAAAAGTTTGGAGATAAGAGTGAAAAAGAAGTAATCATATTTATAACCGTTATATAAGATCATATTTCCACATTTACCTAACTGAGGTATGTATTCTAACAAAATTTACAATGTAGAGAGAAATTGTTACTACAGTTTTTTTTTCTGAGACGTTTAATATTTTGAGGTTATTTTTCAAATGTACAGATACTTAATGACATTTGGATATATTTTACATTTGCTTTTAGGTACAACAGTACATACGGCACTAATGGGTCAGTGCTGTAACCCAGCCACTTGGGGACAAAGTGTTTTGGAGGTTGTAGGTTGTTTTATGCTTGGTCTTCTTAATACTGACATGGCATCCACTCAGTTTGTCATCAGCGTGGAAACTACAGTAGAAGTCTGTCCATGTTGGTTGGTTGTCAGGGTCTGAATGTTGTGTCGAGTAGAGAACTGAGTATGAGGCTTGTCAATTAGCTCTAAATCACACCAATACTATGTGGTTTGGATTCCACGTAAAGCTGAAAGTCCTTTAGCTGCCCTGGCTATTGGGTTAGTAAATGGCTCTAATGGTTACTAACAATGACTACACTTGTTAATCTACATTTATCACACTCATTTGCCCCTTATATTTGCCCATATCTCTACGATCAGAATCTTAGTAAATATTAATAATAATGAATATTTAGAACATATAACAAATTATAATTTCAGCTATTTGCAATTTATGATACTGTTATTTTTATCCGTACAGTTGTAAATTTATTTTTTAATTTATAAAAAATACAAGAATTATTATAACATGTTTACAGAACCACCGGTCTCTGAGATCTGAAGTAGAATTCATTTGGTAAGGGTGGCTAACCTGCTTTTCTTACTTGCTTCAACTTTACAGTACCTTCCCTTCTTACTCCCTTGAACCTGCTAAACAAGTTTTTACTAAGTCCTATGCCTGTGCTTCGCAGTAATCAACTTATATTTTGCGTGAACTACCGGATAGTTCAGTTTACGTTACCTGAGTACCGGGTCTAGTTTACTTGATAGTTCTTTTGATGTCAGTGTAATCTAGTGAATGTATATAGTTTATTTTTCTACTCCTTTACCAACTGTAAATATTGCAAGTAGTATTTTTTATCATATATGTAAGGGATAGCATCTTGAGAACTCTAGGTGAAACTAGACAAGGAAGGGTTGATGAAGACATCTCATGTGATAAAATGGACAAACGTAAAACATGTTCAAAGTGTCCAGCATCAAAAGAAAGAAAGACACAATACAATTACATTAAGTGTGATTACCTGGTGTGATTTGGAACGTAGTCAAAAAGCAGGCATCACTTGTACAGTGGATATACGAAACTGAAAACATTTACCGATTGGAAAGCATATAACGGACAGTACTCAAGGTAAAATATAATTCTCTTGTTATGACTACAATATTTTATTATTTTTATACTGTACCAATTCTAATTAGAACATCTACTTTGATTCTCTACATTTATGTGCTTATTTTCGTTTTTACTTAAAACTTATATTACCCTTCAATTAATGTTGAGTTAAACTTAAACATTTTAAAAACACTGTAATCAATAAATGCTTGTTGTATTAATTACATTGTTTCATCCTCTTCCTTTACTTATAGGCACATAAAAATACACAAAATATCGAAAAATGCATATCCTGTCTCAGAGACTGTTGGTTCTGTTAGTCTAATTCATATTATGATTCGGTACAAAAAATATGTTAACTCTATTGGTCGTTGTAATGATGTCAGAACAGCTGTTAGTATTCTTTGTTTACTTCTTGTGGCGATTTGTACTATGCTGCTTTTTTAGTTGTGATTTATTATATTTTGCATTGAAAGTAGTTGTTTTTACTTAATTTGTCTATTATTGTACTTGTAAATAGTGGTAGTTGTAAGCACTGGTGGTACAAGGACTATTTGTATCAAATGTAAAAGGAGAGCTCATGTTTTATGCTTTGGCAAACACATGTGTCCATAAACTGAATTATTTTGTGAATGTATATATTGTAAATATTTTTTTATAGTGTAACTTTCTTTTTATAGTGTTTTCTATATACTATTTTTATCTTTGGAGACAAGACATTATGCAAGTAAACATGTCTAAGGACACATGCCAACGTTGTAAAATGTGATGTTTTTATTACCAATTTGGAAGATTAAAAAATCTTTTAAAAATTGTAATATCTACTATGTTTTTGAAGTTAAGTGCTTCATTTTGTATGTGTGTACTTACAATTAGATGTAGATTAGGCTATTTATTTAAATTTTGTAGTTTAGCCTATACAAAAAGTAGTTATGTATGTGTAAACATGAAAAAGAAATTTATTTACTTTTTGTTTTGTTTTTTTTAATTTTGTCAACAACTCAAAATTATATTTTATTTACATATTCTTACAAGCAAAACAGAACCCTGTTTGCTGATTTCAAATAGAAAATAAGATAGCTATGAATATTTCAACAAAACATGTCAAAATTCCCAAAAGTGGCCTGGTATTCTTCATACACCCTTTATGACAATGGGTTGGATTTTTTTGCAAGTAAAAAAAAAAAAAAAAAAAAAAAAAAAAAAAAAAAAAAAAAAAAAATTTACAGTATGGCAAAGGCTTTCCGTGTTTAAAAAGCTGACAGTGCTGAGATTAACAGGATTTTCCTGAAAAGATTTTATCTAATATCAATAAAAAGCTAAGTAGCCAAAATAAATATTACAGTAGAGTCCTGCTGTTCGGAAATAATTGGGACCAAACTGATTTCGGATTAGTCTATTTTCTTAAACAAATCTTTAGTTAAAAAATCATACATAAAATATATAATATTCGGGACAGTTTTTCATTCCTAAGCACAATACAATTCCAGAAGAATAAAAGGATAAAAGGAACTTTGAAATAAAGAAACTGAAGTCTGAATAACTGAAATATTTATAGTTTTACTATAAAATATAGTATAATAGCATAATATATAGCAGGAAAAATTGTTGAGCGGATAATCTCTAACTTAGCAGACACTGGCAATATTTTTACACATCTATAAAGAGTTTTCAGCTTGACCAAGACGCTTTTGTATATAGACTTTACATGGTTTGTAAAATCAAGATTGGAGTCCAAAGTGACTCCAAGGACTCTTAGAGAACTGCCTATAACTAAATGTTTGCCATCCAGAGTGACGAACTGATTAAAGCAACTAGGTGGTTGACATTTAGAGATGACCCGTTCACCTGCAAAACAGAACATTTGTCTGAGTTTAGCAGAAGCCCATGATCGTCCGACCATGACTTCACCCTCTCCAGATCCAAATTGATGCTTCACACAGCCTCTGCTCTCTCTCCAATGGGCTGTAAGACAACAACAGCTGTGAGTCATCTGCATAAGAGTTAAGAGAACAGAACTCCAGCTGATCCTTCAAACCTGCAGTGTATACAAGAAAGAGTATTGGCCCTAGGCAACTACCCTGCGGGACACCAACGGATCTGGGTAGTACAGGAGACAGCCGACCATCAACCTTTGTTCGCTGAGTTTTCCCTAATAAATACGACAAGAACCACTTAACTGCAGTGTCGTCAAATTGATAAAATCTAAGCTTTGCTAACAACAAATCGAAGTTAATCGAGTCAAAAGCTTGCGAAAAGTCCAAAGCCGTGACTAAATTCTGAAACCTCCTATCCCTTGCAGAAAGCAGGTCATCAGTGACATTCAGAAGCGCAGAGCAGGTGCTAAATCCCCGTCTAAAACCTGATTGCGATTCAGGCAGTAAATCCTCAGATTCCAAGTAGTTGACCATTTGCTCTGACACTACCCTCTCCAGTATTTTAGAGACGACCGGGAGGATGGATATTGGCCGAAACTGAGAAATCGTAGTGGGATTGTTAGTCTTTGGAAAAGGAATCACTACGCTCTGCTTCCAACAGGAAGGTAACTTTCCAGTAGTGAGAGACACATTGACCAGATGGGTGATGGCTCCAATACAATAAGGGCTCAAGCCTCTGACCATAGCAACGAATATTCCATCTATACCAAAAGCAGTACTTGTTAGGCTGTTCATAAGTTCTTTTACCTTTTGCTCGGACACACACACAAAGGCGAAAGGAGAACTGATACCTGCATACCTATTTTGGTTGCAGAAACTTAGTTTATCTATGCTTATGTTCCCTCCACAACCCATAGTGGAAAAATAGTCATTCAGCTCTTTTGATGAAAATTGATGAGATTATTATGTAATTAATTACAGTGGTTCTCCTGCAAATTAGAGGTTGGTCAAAGTAACTGGAACTGTCTCGGTACTGTTTCACGCTCGTAATCGCAACAGTTCCGCTATAACATTTGGAACTCCCAGTTCCAACTTCACAGAGCCAGTGAAACAGTACCGGCAACGTCAACAGTACCCATTCTCACGGACTATGCAGTTCTTGGAAACGAAAGAAGTCTTGAACTGTACTTCTGTAGACTCTTCAAATAATTTAATATCCAAAATCAAACAGTTGCATGCGCGCTATCGCTAATCGTAGTATTCGGCCTTTATAGTATTATCTTATATTAGAACTAATTTACTATACCCATCACTAAGTACTCTGGCTAAACAATAGCTATGTTTCATTGCCACGTCTATTCCATTGTGAACATATTTTTTTCGAATACAGGTTTAATTATAAATGAAAGACGAACTCAGTTGAAAACTACAAAAGCTAGGGAACTCGTCTATTTAAATATGAACTATAATTATATCAAAAAGTGGGCTATATTTAATATTTTCATATATATTTAATATTTCATATATAGGCTTAAAAATGTTACCTGCATATTTTGTAAAATAAGTCATACTATACATTTTTTATTTTTTTTTTAAATCTTATTATTTCTGAGATGACCTCTTTTTGAATATGCATTATCGTAAGCATTTAATCGATATATCCATAAAAATGAACGTTATAGTTGAATATTTACATTTATGTTGTATTAAAATCAAACATATGTTTAACAGAGTAAATGTTTATCTTATAAGTACCAAACAGGAACTGAAATTATAATTAAAAATCCACACCCTTTATGGTACTGTAGAACTGACACCATCAAAGCTAAAAGTACCACAGAGAGTGTCTCATGAGTCGTGGAACTATTTGGAACTGGAACTGTCTCGCGGTACTGTCTCACGGCTGGCACCATCGCAGTTGCAGCTGGTTTCCGCATTGGTACTGTTTGGCACACCTCTACTGCAAGTCTTTTAAAAATGATCTTTTGATTTGAAGTTGAGTTTAAAAACTGGAAACTCTCATGATGGCATGAATTTAACTAAAAATCTACATTAGGTCAAAAGAAGACTACCCTCAATATAAATGTTTCATCAAAAATATGTTGATGAAGAAAAGCTATTCTGTAAACTTTTAGAGATCAGTGAGATGCCTAAAACTCCAGGAAAGGATTAGAGCAATGGTAAGCAACTGGTGGACTGCGGTCCATGTCCGGACCGCATAAGGTCAAAAACTGTACCGCCAAAAAGATTTTAATATCTCAATCATATAAATTATAAAGTTTATAATTTTAAAAAGCCTTTTCCTAAGTTTGATTGTCACAATCAAGTTGGCAACAACGCCGCTGCTTAGCCTGGCCAGCCTCGTGTAGAGTTGGCAAAACCGCCGACTCGCTGTTATTATGATATTAGCAGAAGCCCAACGAGCCAGCCAATTGGAGATGCGTAGTAGAGCTAAAAGGAAGTGAGTGTTGTTGTGACTGTTACCGTTTCTCTTTTGTGTTGTTCGCTCAGTTAACCTAGCTGGCCAAATCAGTACTGTACATCAAACCACGTGATGTGAGTAAATTGTTTTGTAATTGTCGATGCTTTTGATTTTTAACGATATGGATCATAAAAAGCGTAAAGTTGATAGTGACAATAGGAAGTTTTTAACTGAATGGATTGAACAGTGTTGTTTTACGCTTTCTGTTAGACCTGGCGCTGTTCCAGTTTGCCTAATATGCAATAAAACTGTTGCTCTTATTAAAAGTACAAATTTAAAAAGGCATTATGAAACGACCCATCAACAGTTTTATAAAAATTTTCCTCTGGGAAGTGAAGCTCGACAAGAAAAACTGAAGAAATATCTAGCTTCTTACAAAAAAAGCACGTCCATTCTAGTTTGAAGTATGAGCGAGCAAGAAATATCTGCAGGCGCAGCTTTGCGTGTATGTTAGACACTCAATAAACACCAGAAGCCATTTTCAGACTCTGAGATAGTTAACCCTCTAGGTGATTTTCGCCCGAATTCGGGCATTCGTTTTTGCCGCCCGAGTGTTTTTCGCCCGAATTCGGGCGATGATTCACACACCTGTTTACGCACGTATAATTTATAGTACGATCAATCGATTCGGAAAAACGCATATCGGACAATTCTACAACAACATTGTTATTGAGAATTTAAAAAACCAATCCTTATAGATAAATAAAACCAATACGTGGGAGGGGTTGATGTGAGTGATAAAGCTGTTTACCATCTCTCTTGTAGCCGCCAGACAACTAAATATTGGAAACACATTTTTTACAATTTCTTTGACATTTCTCTATACAATTCTTATATTTTATACATCCTAAATACAGACTTACCTATTGATAGAAGAAGGTATTACATTAGTATTGTTGAAACCCTGGCATATACTAGAGACATAGCTCCTTTCAGGTGATACTCCGCACAAAATAACAATAATTCCTAATAAATCTAACACATTGTGTCCTATTTGCAAAATAAAGGCAACATATTGGTGCCCAGGATGTAACTGTGGGGTGCATAAGGAATGTTTCCATAAGCTGGATCATTTTTGGAGGCCCCTAAAGGGTCGAAAGAAAAGGAAGACAGTGCATCCTCAATAAGTGCTCACAAACAGTGATTTTAGCCAGTGTACATATTTTAGTTTTTTGACAATTTTAATTGTAAAAACTGTACATATCTAGACATATTCTTTTTCCTTATAAAATTTCGAACAATATGTATATCTTTGATTTTTGGTATTGTGTATATAATTAAGTTTCATATGCCTGGTCATAAACAGAAAGAAAGATAAATTTCAAATTTTTCAAATTTGGCGTAAAGTGGATCTCATGTACATAAGGTAAGAGAATGTTACTATACACCATTAGATAGCACATTTACTGTACTTTTA
>JAQJVL010006743.1:0-27363 GCA_035578905.1 Stictocephala bisonia | reverse complement strand
TGTTTGCAATAAAACAGATATATTATGAATAGTACTATGTTTAGTCTGTATTTTGTTTTCCACAAAAGTAAAATGCTCAAGAATTCAAATAATATATTTTTACTTTAAAAAAAAAACATATTTTTTCTTTCGCTTGGGACTGAACGAAGAAAAGGAATAAAAGCCTGTCTTATTAAATTATTATTGAATAGAGCCAATATTTATAAAATCTCAAACTACACGCGCGTACTTTGTGTTGCGTGTGAGATGAAAAGTACGTAAGCTAAGTGTGTGTAGGGCCTACAGATGTAAAAATGCCTTTTATGTCGTCTAGACGTACGGGTAGAGGGGGGGGGGAGGTAGGATCGGGGAGATAGGACAGTAACCAAAATGTGAACATACTACTTCATCAGTAGGCATGACTTCCCTGGGGTTACTGGTTAGTATATTCAAATATCTTGCAGTTAATAGAGTGATAAAGATATGAAAATAAATTTAAATTTGTGTATTTATTATTTGCTTATAAATTAGTTAAAAACATACTACAAGTAAGTTTTTTAAGCTATCATCGATTGATATATAGCAATTTGTAAAATTAAAAATATATTATGTATAAAAATAATTTTATATAATTTGGATACATTGCGCAATTGCTGTACATACGTAGGGTGGTTAGGTGATCCCCGTTAAAGTGGCCCCTAAAATATTCATCTGCCGAATATAGTGCCTGCTTGTTTGAGTATTGTTCGACTTCAAATTTGACTTTATTGTAATTTTTTACATTAATTAAATGTTAGGTTGATAGAATGTTCTCCCAGTATACATTGGGCTTTTCTTGAGCAATTCATTGTGATGTGTTTTTCTTTTAAAATAAAAGTTCTTCTATTATTATGATTGTGAATTTTTACATTAACATCTTCTGTCAGCATACTTTACCTAGTTTAACTTATGTTTCAAAAATATAAATAACATAATATGATAAAATAGACAAATTTATGAAATATTTCTTGTAAGACACCTTTTTATGACTATGGAGATTATTAATGTTAAGTTTTGTTCTGATAGCAGATTTTTATTTTGTTAATATTTTATTTAACTTATTTTTATTTGTTGATTTTCTTATTATTTGTTATGTATTTTACTTATACATTTAAATTCCATTGTTTTTGGTATGTTATTGATTATGATTGTTTGTATAATGAATAAGTTTTTAGCATTTATATGTTACAAAATCTTGTTAAAGCAAATACTCATAGCTGATTTTTCGATATGTCAGAAGTGTTTAAAAAAAATTTTGTACAATGAATAACTGTAAAACATAAACATTGCTCGTACAACTGACGACAGCCCTTAATATTAAAAAAGTAATAACGCCTTGAAAAGAAAGTCTAAGTGTGATTTCTTGTTTTTCAGTTATGAACAAAAACTATTAGAATAACCCAATGAAGCTAATCCAAGTGGTAATGTGAATCTAGTTTGTGTAGGCGGTTTTTATATATGAAACAATATATGACGGTGTTATTTTTTTATTAAATAGATATTTGGAGACCCCATAAAAAATATACTATAAATATTGTGTTTATATTGTATAAACAATTAAAATTAACTTTGGATGTAATATTAGCAATAAAAGGTACTCACAATATACCAAAACAGTTCCAGGAACGGATAACGCTTTGGTCGTTCCATATAACGATTACATTCGACCCAGTGATTCACACTTTGTAAATTAAGCAGGCAATGTGTACTCCGCCGGGTTTGTTGATGGGCTGTCCACACGTGATGCCAGTTAGTGTGTGGTTTATGGTACTCTTATTGGAGGCTACAGGCATATTGAAGGCGAACACTTTTTCTTTCATTACTTTTTACGCCATTTTGATTGAATGTTCTAACGATTTTATGTGACATCGGTCCAGACTCATCGAACTGGATTTAATTGGACAATGGACATTCCGGGATTCGAACCCGTAACCACCCACATTGAAGTCAGGAGTGCTGACCACTCGGCTAGCAAGAAGCCCATTGCCACTGTTGTTTAGTTATTTTGGTTGATAATAAATGATTAAGAACGGTATTAATGGAAAACAAAAGCAACTTCGTTCCACTTATGGAGTTTTTATAGGATTCATTAGGGATGGAATTAGACAGGTTTGTTGGCATTTATACAGCCCAGCCTATGTACATCACTCTTGATAGACAATATGTTTTTGAAATGAATACAATTCCTCAGGGATTTCACCTACCCGTTCTAGTATATAAGTCTTGGCTACTGGAACCAAATCCTCCCCACCAACCATCTCCCGTTCCTTAATAACGAATTAAAATGACACACGTTTTTTCTTTAGTTTTTATAACGAAAAATAATAGTTTTGTTTACAGCGTAACAATTTGTTTATCATTCATTACTATTCATTATTCATCTCTAAGACGCCGATCGTAGAGATATGGGCGAATATGAGGCGTGAATGAGAGTGATGAGTGTAGATGAACGAGTGTAGTCATTGTTACTATCTGAGTTCGACTTAGCTCAAAAAGGACTATTTATTAATAGCCCAATAGTCAGGGCTACTATGGGACTTACAGCTTTATTTATTTATTTATTCATAAGACGCCGATCGTCAAGATATGGGCGAATATGGATTTCGAATGAGTGTGATGAGTGTAGATGAGCGAATGTAGTCATTGTTACAAACTAAGGCCAACTATTCCTTAGAAAGTGTCATTAATTAATAGCCTAATGACAAATGAACAGCCGGTGATTATCAGTTGATCCTTCTCAAAATGTATTGACTCTGATTGGGATCGAACTGAGAACCTTTAGCACACGAAGCTGGGATTGAACCAACTAAGCTAGCGACCAATTTACGTGGAATCCGAACCACGTAGTGTTGGTCTGATTTTCAGCTAACTGACAAGTTTGACACTTAGTTCTCTTCCCTACACAACACCCGAACCTTGACTACTATTCAACACGGACACTACAGACTTCTCTAGTAGTGTCTATATTGATGACAACCATTGAGCGGACACCGTGTCGGTATTAAGAGAACCGAGCATGGAACCTATCGCCTACAATCTCCCAAACACTGTTCCCAAGTAGCTGAGTTACAGCACTGCGCCACCAGTGCCGACTTTTACAAGATGGAATTTATGTGGCTAAATGTTATTATTATGTATTTACAAGAACCCAGATAGTACATAAGTAGGAAATATTTATACAGGAACTATAATTAATATAATCTAAAATTAAATTACAGGTAATTTATTAAATTAGATTAAATTAAACTTTACCTTAATAACAGGACTTATAATTATCTGCTTTAATAAAATGTAACATTAGGTTAGACACTATTCATCATTGTGATTCCAGCAATGATCAATTGAAAATTGAAAAAGTTCAAATTTCAATTGATAGACTATAGATACCTTTTTCTTTTGTTAATACACGATGGACTTTAGAGATGCATATGATATGATATGCATATCATATTCTACAGTATATCATATTCTACATATGATATACTGTAGAAGTAAATTCGGTTAAACAGGAATGCCTTGATGACCGTACTACCAGTAACCGCTAAATCGTCTGTTGATGTTATACATGAACGCTGATTTTACGGCACTTTGGTTAAAGTCTTTCATTATATATTTAAAATAGGAAATAATTCATTGTTTTTTTTTTTTTTTTTTTCAGGCCGAGCCACCGAAATGCTGTGCTATTCATTGACTAAGGAAAGGTTGGACGATACAATAACGAGAGGTGTTTGGAAAGACGCACCGAGGCCGAAGGCTAAGGTAGGCACGAGTGCAGTCAGTACCAGGGCCCTTAGTATGTACACTCATAATTAGTATTAGTACACTCAGGACGTCTACCATGACACAATAACACGGTTGTTAAAGACGCACCGAGGCCGAAGGCTAAGGTAGGCACGAGTGCAGTCAGTACCAGGGCCCTTAGTATGTACACTCATAATTAGTATTAGTACACTCAGTATTAGTAGTATTAGTACACTCATAAATAGTACACTCAGGACGTCTACCATGACACAATAACACGGTTGTTAGAGCTGCTATACATATTTATCTAAACCTGTCGTCGATTTATAGTTAGACTGTAAAGCCAATCTGTGAAGGAGCTTTATGGATCACTTTTAAATTAAATTTTCTTTGAATGCCAAACCTTTAATAAAATGCATTTCCGTTTAGTAACACAACAACTGTTACATTTCCTTACTAATCTTAATAAAAGCACAGAAAAAACTAACATTTCCTTTACTAAAATGAAAGGAAACTATTACATGTAGTAAAGAAATTCACAAAGTTATTAGTAGATATAAAACAGGCATTCACGGACGTCCCATGAAGAGTTTTCGTCCCATGACGAGTCAGCTAGGTCAATTTCTTTTAATGAGGTTCTAATGACCTTAACGAGTTTTTAATGAGGTTCTAATTGATCTTAACGAGTTTTTAATGAGGTTCTAATTGACCTTATTGAGTTTTTAATGAGGTTCTAATGACCTTGTAGTAGTGAAATAGTGGGCGAATTGCCGCCAGAATTTAGGATTTCTGCGCCAAATCGATTACCAGCCCTTCCCCCTTCCCCCTCTCCCCTCCCCCCCTCAAAATCAACAGAGCCTCGATGATTACCGAAGGTTCCCGACAATCTCCGGAAACCCCCGAAGGTATTCTCCGAAACAATCAATACATTTCCCGTAAAAAGTGGTTTTTTGCTTATATCTCGAAAACGGTGCGTCCTAGAGCCTTGGAAATTTTTTTCGACCCCCGAAAGTCCATTAGACCCACCTGTATACACCATTTCCGACCTACCTATAACAAAATTTTTCCAAAAATAACACCTTTGAACTTATCTTTACCCCCACCACTTTGGATCTAGTTTCGTTATTTACCGTCCGATTTCGCTCAAATTTGGTACACCTGTACAGATACGCATGCCATACAATATAAACCGTTTGTATTATGTATATGTCGTCTCTGGACTTATCTTTACCCCCACCACTCCGGATCCAGTTCCGTTATTTACCGTCCGATTTCGCTCAAATTTGGTACACGTGTACAGATACGCATGCAATACAATATAGCTAGGCTAAAAGTGCATTTTATATAGTATAACAAGGCTAATAGTGTATTTTATATAGTACAAAAAGGGAATTTGAGGGAAATTTTGGGAGGGAAAATTCCCAACAGGTTGGCAGGAATGGGAGCCGCCATCTTGGATCCGGAGCATATATATTACGATGATTTCAGGACAATCATCATTCAGTCTCAGACTTTTGAACGAGACACATCTAGCAGCTCCGCTATTTACAACGCATCTATTGCAACCGTATTGTAAGTATACATAACCTATAAATTCATTTTACTCTCTAGGAACATAACCTAACTTATCTTACCTTTACCAAGATATTGAAAAACATTTTTCTACAGACATTTCTAGAACTATACATACCCGAGTAGATAGATATTGAGAGTTTTACGATATTGTGTTTCATTTGTTGCAGATCAGCCATCCTCACAAAAACCTGCTACCACTCCATCACTTGACTTCGTCTACCCACGGCAACCACACCCATCTAATACATGTAAGCACCCATACATCATTACTGTAGCATTCCCGTAACCCTAGTACCCCTAAGCAAACTTTAGACTTAGATTACCGTTCTCTTTACGGTATTCGCATAGATTACCTTAATGATCATGTTACTAATAAAAATTGTCCTTCTGTTCCAGATCATCATGAACCCCAACCAAATTGCATGCCCCAGATGCAGCAAGACCATGTCTAAGACAAACATATCTCGCCATCTCAAGAGCTGCACCGGGCCTACAACGACTCGGGAGCCCCAGCGACCTTGCCCGTCCTGCGGGATGATGATAACCCTCTCCAACCGCAGCCGCCACTTCAAGAAGTGCGAGCCGGGTCACCTCAAGAGGAAAGCAGACGAGTCAGGCCCCTCCACTTCCAAGAAAACTTGCTTAGCTCACGATGAGCCTCAGCCATCTACTAGCCCTTCCTCCTCTATCATCGACACCGTCCGCACCTCAATAACCTCTGCCTACAACTCAGTCAAGTCTGCGTGGAGTACCATGATCGATCGCGATGCTCTTGTGATGGAGGAAGTAGAGAACGCTTTCAATGGAAAAATGAGGACGTATGTTGTAGATAATCACCCTAAAATAAAAGACCCCACCATATTCTTGAAAAAAGCACGTCACCTCATCCAATCCAAGATCATGGAGCTGGTCAAAGAGGAGAACATTAAGGCAAATATTGTCCTTTTGGCAGAATATAAAAACCCTATCAACAACGTAGAAGAAACAAATGAGATGAATTTTAAAACGAAAAATGTCACCTATCTTCCAACTACAGATATTTTGGAGCACGTAAAAGAGTCTGAAAGAAAGATCCTAGCCGAAATGGACGAATTCTATGCTAAGGGATCTGGCTGGACTCTAGCCAAAATTCTCAAGCTACAACTCAGAATCAACACATACCTACCACTCCGTGGATCTACTTATATTCCCCTTCCTAAAAAGATTGAAGACAAGAAAGCCATATTAAATATCCAAAACAACGACCAGAAGTGCTTCTTATGGTCAGTGTTGGCGGCTCTTCATCCCGTCTCATGGCAAGATAAACCCCGACGCATCCACCACTATCTACCATTTGAACACGAGCTAGATCAGCACCTCCAAGGAATCGAGTTCCCCGTCACCCTCGATAAAATCAAGCTGTTCGAGAAGAGAAGCGCCTTTTCCATCAATGTCTACGCCTACGATGAAAAGTTCGTAGTGTACCCGCTGCTGGTGACAGACAGGGAGCAACCAAACCACATCGATCTTCTCTACGTTAAGGATAGAGATAATACCCACTATTGTCTCATCAGAGATCTGAGCCGACTCGTTAGATCCCAGGTTACTAAGCTTCATGGTCAAACCTACATATGCCGCCGTTGCTTGCTCCACTTCGGAACAGAAGATCTTCTCAACCGTCACAAGGAAGACTGCAGTGAACATGAAGCCGTCAAGATTATTATGCCACCGGAGGGAAGCAGTATCAAGTTTGAGGAGGGGCAGAAGAAGATGCGAGTCCCATTTACCATCTACGCCGACTTTGAGTGCATGCTAACCCGTGTTGACGAGGAGAATAAGGAAGAAGACCAGCCCATTGGACCGAAGCGGAAGTTCACGGAAAAGTACCAGAGACATGAAGCTATAAGCTTCTCTTACTACATCGTCTATTCAGATGGAGAGTGCGACCATCCAGTCAACTACTTCGGCATAGATGCAGCTCAAGTCTTTGTTGAGAATATGTTACATGAATCGCGGAAAATACATTACCTCTACTCCAGCATGGCTGTTAAACCCATGGATCTTACATTAGAAGATCTCAACACCATCTCATCCACACAGCTGTGTCACATCTGTCAAAAACCATTCACCGACAAAGAAGATCAAAAAGTACGAGACCACGACCACCTTACCGGCAAGTTCAGAGGCCTTGCCCACAACTCATGCAATCTCAAGTACCGTAAACCCCACTTTATCCCCATCTTCATACACAATCTGAGTGGCTACGACACCCACCTATTCATCAAAATGTTTGGGCTCAATGATGAAACAATAGATCTTATTCCTAGCAATGAAGAGAGGTACATCTCCTACACCATCAACGTTAATGGAGGAACAAAATTAAGATTTCTCGATTCATGCAGATTTATGCCGTCTAGCCTCGACAAACTAGCAAAAAACCTATCTCCTCAACAATTCAGACACACTTCAAAATATTACTCTGGTGAACAGCTTCAACTTCTAACGAAAAAGGGTGTCTACCCATACGATTTCATGGACTCACTGAACAAGTTTCAGCTGACATCCCTTCCACAAAAGAAGGACTTTTATAATAAGTTAAACAAGGAACAAATTACAAATGAGGACTACGACCATGCCATCAAAGTTTGGAATTCCTTCAAAATTCAGAGTATGAAAGAGTACACTGAACTCTACAACCAGACCGATGTACTTATTTTGGCTGACATCATGGAGAACTTCAGAGACGTCTGCCTGCAGACATACCATCTTGATCCAGCTTGGTACTTCACTGCACCAGGACTTGCCTGGAGTGCCATGTTAAAAACCACCAATGTTGAACTTGAGCTTCTCACTGATTACAACATGACACTTATGATTGGTAAGGGAATACGCGGGGGAGTATCTCAGTGCTCTCATCGTCATGCAAATGCAAACAACCCATACATGGAAGAGTACGATGCAGACAAGCCTACTACCTATCTCACGTACCTTGATGCCAATAATTTGTACGGATGGGCGATGAGTCAGCACATGCCATTCAAAGACTTTAAGTGGGTAGACAATCCAAGCTCCATAGATGTCACAACAATCGCTGATGACTCAGATACTGGATATATCTTAGAAGTAGATTTAGAATATCCTCAACAACTCCATGACATTCATTCAGACCTCCCTCTAGCTCCAGAACAACGGACGCCACCAGGATTCAAAGAAAAAAAACTGTTGCTAACTCTCTTCCACAAAGAAAAATATGTGCTGCACTATAGGAACTTGAAGCAATACCTGTCACTGGGCATGCGACTACAGAAAATACACCGAGTAATTAGCTTTTCCCAAAGCAACTGGCTCAAGTGTTACATCGAATTGAACACTAACATGCGTACCAAGGCCACCAATGATTTTGAAAAGGACTTTTATAAGCTCATGAATAATAGCGTATTTGGAAAGACGATGGAGAACATCCGTAACCGAGTTGATATACGGCTGGCAACAAAAGATGTTCAAGTTGAGAAATGGATTGCAAAGCCTAACTTCAAACACCGGACCATCTTCACGGAACAACTTGCCGCTATCCACATGAACCGAACGAAACTCCTTTTCAATAAGGCCATATACGTTGGTATGAGTATTCTGGACGTATCAAAAACTCTAATGTATAACTTCCATTTCAATACCATCAAGAACAGATACGGCACCAAAGCTCAGCTTCAATACACAGACACTGACTCACTCACCTACCTTATAGAAACTGACAACTTCTACACTGACATGAAAGAGATGATCAATTTGTTTGACACCAGCGGCTATCCAGAACCCAACCGCTACAACATTCCTCGAATAAACAAAAAAGTCATAGGAAAGTTTAAGGATGAGCTCAACGGAAGAATAATGTATGAATATGTGGGACTGCGCTCCAAGATGTATGCAAGCAGATCAGAGAAGAAAGACGACAACGATGATGGAATTATCAAAAAATCCAAAGGTGTCAAGATGAGCACAGTAAAAAATGAAATTAATTTTGATGACTATAAGTACTGCTTAGAAAATTTTGCCCGCCAATACAGCACTAAGAGCGTGAACTGTACAAAAGAAAATCACTCTGATGTATACCATTCAATGAATATGATAAGAAGTTACCGTCATGAACTGTATAGCGTAGAGTTGAATAAGATTTCCCTTTCTGGAAGGGATGATAAACGATATATATTGGATGGAGGTATCAAGACCCTGCCTTGGGGTCACTACTCTATCCCTAATGACACCATGCTTAATTTAACTATTGACGAAGCTTTATTGACAGAGTAGAAGGGAGCACAAGAGTGCAGGAGGTAGCAAATAGAAGAAGGTCGGCTACCACTTTCCGCAGCGGGGAGGGGCTGTGTAATCCCTTAAAAACATTATAAATCGTAATATATTGTATCAATAAACGCCAATCGGTTCTCTAGCTTCATAACATTGGTCAGTTTTTTGTATATACTAAACTGTAGACTTATCCGTAATACCGTTTGGTTGGATTTTACTTTGTGTTCATTTTAAAATTTAAGAAACCGGGTCCTTTAGTGGTCTTAATGTACGTATGCACATGCAAAACTTACGAGTAATACTTCTACACAATGTTACAGGATGTGGCTCACCACATCAGTCTTATCGCTTGTGTCAATAAAGACGAAATATCAGCTTACTTTTTACTGTTAATAATAAAAAGATTATATACTTCCAACTACGCAGAGTTGATGGAATGGGACTTTGCTATAACCCATGGTTGCTAACATGCCCGTAGAAACCAAATTTACGGCATTGACAGAAATCAACCCAACCGTAGTGCAGACACCGTACTGGGTGAACCTACTTCTTTATCATGGTAGCTCCTACGCCAGGTAAGTAATGTTAAGTTAGTTTTAAGTAAACTCTTTTACCGTCAACCTTTAAAAAACAATCTGTAAAATAAATTCTGTTATAATATGAACACTTTTGTGAGTTTACATAACTACAATCTATTAACGGATATCTCCAGCTCTGTGTGAATTTCTATAGAATACCGTACCATCGAGGTGAGGGCGGCCCAAATTCAATAAAAAAGCCCGACTGTTCTCTAAGGCAGCCGTAAAACGCATAAGTCCTGAGGCAGTCCTGCAGCTTGGGGCTGGGCTAATCCCCGTAAGACCTTGAGTCGCAGTCCGGGCCCTCGTACGGTACGTGTATCTGGATGTGTGTAACACTCTATGGCTGGCTTAAACTCTGTAAGTCCAGGGTGTGAGTAAGGGATATTTTTAGTAACAAGAAAAATAAAATAAATAAATAAAAGCCCTTTGTAAGTTTGTGCGTCACATTGAAAGGCTTCTCCAAGTAAAGTGGCGGCTAGACTTATAGTGGATCCAAAAAAAAATATATAAAAAAAGAAACACAAAAATAATACTGGGAGGTAGCAATTTTGTTATGGAGCGGCTATCACCGTAGCTTGCGATGGTTGAGGCAAGTTACATTAAAGTAAGTGGGATTATGCCTACTGGGGACACCCACTATAATAAAAAACGCGCCAATGCACAAAGTGCAATGACCCTATACCCCTTGGGTGGTGTGGAAACTTGGG
Organism: Stictocephala bisonia; assembly: GCA_035578905.1. Classification (NCBI taxonomy): domain Eukaryota; kingdom Metazoa; phylum Arthropoda; class Insecta; order Hemiptera; family Membracidae; genus Stictocephala; species Stictocephala bisonia. The sequence goes on along the minus strand of JAQJVL010006743.1, from coordinate 16,460 downwards.
TCAAGACTTGTCTGGACAGGCATTGACTTGATAGTCATGATCTTGTCTGGGAATGCAAGGACAAGTGTTACGACTCGTGCATAGACCTTCAGGGAAGGAGGCACAAAACTCTCTCAAGGTCAACTGAGAGTATAAAAGGACTCGTATTTTCACTTTTTCTTATCAGTCTATCATGGCGGGTTGGGCTAAACCGGGTTAAATCAACGTGGGTTAATAAAACCCGAATTAGCCCAACCCAGGCTATAAATAGAATTGTTTTCTAAATTCTTTATTATTAAACATGAATTCGAATGAACAAGATCTTGTATCAGCTTTGGCTTCGCCACGCGCGCCAGTCGGAAGAACATTTCCCGCCATACCTGTGAACTTCTTTTGTTGCATATTGCGATGCAGAAAAACAGAAAAACAGAAAAACAGAAAAACAGAAAAACAGAAAAACATAAAAACAGAAAAACAGAAAAACAGAAAAACAGAAAAACAGAAAAACAGAAAAACATAAAAACAGAAAAACATAAAAACAGAAAAACAGAAAAACAGAAAAACATAAAAACAGAAAAACAGAAAAACAGGAAAACAGAAAAACGGCCGTTTTTCTGTTTTCCTGTTTTTCTGTTTTTCTGTTTTTATGTTTTTCTGTTTTTCTGTTTTTCTGTTTTTCTGTTTTTCTGTTTTTCTGTTTTTATGTTTTTCTGTTTTTCTGTTTTTCTGTTTTTCTGTTTTTCTGTTTTTCTGTTTTTCTGCATCGCAATATGCAACAAAAGAAGTTCACAGGTATGGCGGGAAATGTTCTTCCGACTGGCGCGCGTGGCGAAGCCAAAGCTGATACAAGATCTTGTTCATTCGAATTCATGTTTAATAATAAAGAATTTAGAAAACAATTCTATTTATAGCCTGGGTTGGGCTAATTCGGGTTTTATTAACCCACGTTGATTTAACCCGGTTTAGCCCAACCCGCCATGATAGACTGATAAGAAAAAGTGAAAATACGAGTCCTTTTATACTCTCAGTTGACCTTGAGAGAGTTTTGTGCCTCCTTCCCTGAAGGTCTATGCACGAGTCGTAACACTTGTCCTTGCATTCCCAGACAAGATCATGACTATCAAGTCAATGCCTGTCCAGACAAGTCTTGACCCAAGTTTCCACACCACCCAAGGGGTATAGGGTCATTGCACTTTGTGCATTGGCGCGTTTTTTATTATAGTGGGTGTCCCCAGTAGGCATAATCCCACTTACTTTAATGTAACTTGCCTCAACCATCGCAAGCTACGGTGATAGCCGCTCCATAACAAAATTGCTACCTCCCAGTATTATTTTTGTGTTTCTTTTTTTATATATTTTTTTTTGGATCCACTATAAGTCTAGCCGCCACTTTACTTGGAGAAGCCTTTCAATGTGACGCACAAACTTACAAAGGGCTTTTATTTATTTATTTTATTTTTCTTGTTACTAAAAATATCCCTTACTCACACCCTGGACTTACAGAGTTTAAGCCAGCCATAGAGTGTTACACACATCCAGATACACGTACCGTACGAGGGCCCGGACTGCGACTCAAGGTCTTACGGGGATTAGCCCAGCCCCAAGCTGCAGGACTGCCTCAGGACTTATGCGTTTTACGGCTGCCTTAGAGAACAGTCGGGCTTTTTTATTGAATTTGGGCCGCCCTCACCTCGATGGTACGGTATTCTATAGAAATTCACACAGAGCTGGAGATATCCGTTAATAGATTGTAGTTATGTAAACTCACAAAAGTGTTCATATTATAACAGAATTTATTTTACAGATTGTTTTTTAAAGGTTGACGGTAAAAGAGTTTACTTAAAACTAACTTAACATTACTTACCTGGCGTAGGAGCTACCATGATAAAGAAGTAGGTTCACCCAGTACGGTGTCTGCACTACGGTTGGGTTGATTTCTGTCAATGCCGTAAATTTGGTTTCTACGGGCATGTTAGCAACCATGGGTTATAGCAAAGTCCCATTCCATCAACTCTGCGTAGTTGGAAGTATATAATCTTTTTATTATTAACAGTAAAAAGTAAGCTGATATTTCGTCTTTATTGACACAAGCGATAAGACTGATGTGGTGAGCCACATCCTGTAACATTGTGTAGAAGTATTACTCGTAAGTTTTGCATGTGCATACGTACATTAAGACCACTAAAGGACCCGGTTTCTTAAATTTTAAAATGAACACAAAGTAAAATCCAACCAAACGGTATTACGGATAAGTCTACAGTTTAGTATATACAAAAAACTGACCAATGTTATGAAGCTAGAGAACCGATTGGCGTTTATTGATACAATATATTACGATTTATAATGTTTTTAAGGGATTACACAGCCCCTCCCCGCTGCGGAAAGTGGTAGCCGACCTTCTTCTATTTGCTACCTCCTGCACTCTTGTGCTCCCTTCTACTCTGTCAATAAAGCTTCGTCAATAGTTAAATTAAGCATGGTGTCATTAGGGATAGAGTAGTGACCCCAAGGCAGGGTCTTGATACCTCCATCCAATATATATCGTTTATCATCCCTTCCAGAAAGGGAAATCTTATTCAACTCTACGCTATACAGTTCATGACGGTAACTTCTTATCATATTCATTGAATGGTATACATCAGAGTGATTTTCTTTTGTACAGTTCACGCTCTTAGTGCTGTATTGGCGGGCAAAATTTTCTAAGCAGTACTTATAGTCATCAAAATTAATTTCATTTTTTACTGTGCTCATCTTGACACCTTTGGATTTTTTGATAATTCCATCATCGTTGTCGTCTTTCTTCTCTGATCTGCTTGCATACATCTTGGAGCGCAGTCCCACATATTCATACATTATTCTTCCGTTGAGCTCATCCTTAAACTTTCCTATGACTTTTTTGTTTATTCGAGGAATGTTGTAGCGGTTGGGTTCTGGATAGCCGCTGGTGTCAAACAAATTGATCATCTCTTTCATGTCAGTGTAGAAGTTGTCAGTTTCTATAAGGTAGGTGAGTGAGTCAGTGTCTGTGTATTGAAGCTGAGCTTTGGTGCCGTATCTGTTCTTGATGGTATTGAAATGGAAGTTATACATTAGAGTTTTTGATACGTCCAGAATACTCATACCAACGTATATGGCCTTATTGAAAAGGAGTTTCGTTCGGTTCATGTGGATAGCGGCAAGTTGTTCCGTGAAGATGGTCCGGTGTTTGAAGTTAGGCTTTGCAATCCATTTCTCAACTTGAACATCTTTTGTTGCCAGCCGTATATCAACTCGGTTACGGATGTTCTCCATCGTCTTTCCAAATACGCTATTATTCATGAGCTTATAAAAGTCCTTTTCAAAATCATTGGTGGCCTTGGTACGCATGTTAGTGTTCAATTCGATGTAACACTTGAGCCAGTTGCTTTGGGAAAAGCTAATTACTCGGTGTATTTTCTGTAGTCGCATGCCCAGTGACAGGTATTGCTTCAAGTTCCTATAGTGCAGCACATATTTTTCTTTGTGGAAGAGAGTTAGCAACAGTTTTTTTTCTTTGAATCCTGGTGGCGTCCGTTGTTCTGGAGCTAGAGGGAGGTCTGAATGAATGTCATGGAGTTGTTGAGGATATTCTAAATCTACTTCTAAGATATATCCAGTATCTGAGTCATCAGCGATTGTTGTGACATCTATGGAGCTTGGATTGTCTACCCACTTAAAGTCTTTGAATGGCATGTGCTGACTCATCGCCCATCCGTACAAATTATTGGCATCAAGGTACGTGAGATAGGTAGTAGGCTTGTCTGCATCGTACTCTTCCATGTATGGGTTGTTTGCATTTGCATGACGATGAGAGCACTGAGATACTCCCCCGCGTATTCCCTTACCAATCATAAGTGTCATGTTGTAATCAGTGAGAAGCTCAAGTTCAACATTGGTGGTTTTTAACATGGCACTCCAGGCAAGTCCTGGTGCAGTGAAGTACCAAGCTGGATCAAGATGGTATGTCTGCAGGCAGACGTCTCTGAAGTTCTCCATGATGTCAGCCAAAATAAGTACATCGGTCTGGTTGTAGAGTTCAGTGTACTCTTTCATACTCTGAATTTTGAAGGAATTCCAAACTTTGATGGCATGGTCGTAGTCCTCATTTGTAATTTGTTCCTTGTTTAACTTATTATAAAAGTCCTTCTTTTGTGGAAGGGATGTCAGCTGAAACTTGTTCAGTGAGTCCATGAAATCGTATGGGTAGACACCCTTTTTCGTTAGAAGTTGAAGCTGTTCACCAGAGTAATATTTTGAAGTGTGTCTGAATTGTTGAGGAGATAGGTTTTTTGCTAGTTTGTCGAGGCTAGATGGCATAAATCTGCATGAATCGAGAAATCTTAATTTTGTTCCTCCATTAACGTTGATGGTGTAGGAGATGTACCTCTCTTCATTGCTAGGAATAAGATCTATTGTTTCATCATTGAGCCCAAACATTTTGATGAATAGGTGGGTGTCGTAGCCACTCAGATTGTGTATGAAGATGGGGATAAAGTGGGGTTTACGGTACTTGAGATTGCATGAGTTGTGGGCAAGGCCTCTGAACTTGCCGGTAAGGTGGTCGTGGTCTCGTACTTTTTGATCTTCTTTGTCGGTGAATGGTTTTTGACAGATGTGACACAGCTGTGTGGATGAGATGGTGTTGAGATCTTCTAATGTAAGATCCATGGGTTTAACAGCCATGCTGGAGTAGAGGTAATGTATTTTCCGCGATTCATGTAACATATTCTCAACAAAGACTTGAGCTGCATCTATGCCGAAGTAGTTGACTGGATGGTCGCACTCTCCATCTGAATAGACGATGTAGTAAGAGAAGCTTATAGCTTCATGTCTCTGGTACTTTTCCGTGAACTTCCGCTTCGGTCCAATGGGCTGGTCTTCTTCCTTATTCTCCTCGTCAACACGGGTTAGCATGCACTCAAAGTCGGCGTAGATGGTAAATGGGACTCGCATCTTCTTCTGCCCCTCCTCAAACTTGATACTGCTTCCCTCCGGTGGCATAATAATCTTGACGGCTTCATGTTCACTGCAGTCTTCCTTGTGACGGTTGAGAAGATCTTCTGTTCCGAAGTGGAGCAAGCAACGGCGGCATATGTAGGTTTGACCATGAAGCTTAGTAACCTGGGATCTAACGAGTCGGCTCAGATCTCTGATGAGACAATAGTGGGTATTATCTCTATCCTTAACGTAGAGAAGATCGATGTGGTTTGGTTGCTCCCTGTCTGTCACCAGCAGCGGGTACACTACGAACTTTTCATCGTAGGCGTAGACATTGATGGAAAAGGCGCTTCTCTTCTCGAACAGCTTGATTTTATCGAGGGTGACGGGGAACTCGATTCCTTGGAGGTGCTGATCTAGCTCGTGTTCAAATGGTAGATAGTGGTGGATGCGTCGGGGTTTATCTTGCCATGAGACGGGATGAAGAGCCGCCAACACTGACCATAAGAAGCACTTCTGGTCGTTGTTTTGGATATTTAATATGGCTTTCTTGTCTTCAATCTTTTTAGGAAGGGGAATATAAGTAGATCCACGGAGTGGTAGGTATGTGTTGATTCTGAGTTGTAGCTTGAGAATTTTGGCTAGAGTCCAGCCAGATCCCTTAGCATAGAATTCGTCCATTTCGGCTAGGATCTTTCTTTCAGACTCTTTTACGTGCTCCAAAATATCTGTAGTTGGAAGATAGGTGACATTTTTCGTTTTAAAATTCATCTCATTTGTTTCTTCTACGTTGTTGATAGGGTTTTTATATTCTGCCAAAAGGACAATATTTGCCTTAATGTTCTCCTCTTTGACCAGCTCCATGATCTTGGATTGGATGAGGTGACGTGCTTTTTTCAAGAATATGGTGGGGTCTTTTATTTTAGGGTGATTATCTACAACATACGTCCTCATTTTTCCATTGAAAGCGTTCTCTACTTCCTCCATCACAAGAGCATCGCGATCGATCATGGTACTCCACGCAGACTTGACTGAGTTGTAGGCAGAGGTTATTGAGGTGCGGACGGTGTCGATGATAGAGGAGGAAGGGCTAGTAGATGGCTGAGGCTCATCGTGAGCTAAGCAAGTTTTCTTGGAAGTGGAGGGGCCTGACTCGTCTGCTTTCCTCTTGAGGTGACCCGGATCGCACTTCTTGAAGTGGCGGCTGCGGTTGGAGAGGGTTATCATCATCCCGCAGGACGGGCAAGGTCGCTGGGGCTCCCGAGTCGTTGTAGGCCCGGTGCAGCTCTTGAGATGGCGAGATATGTTTGTCTTAGACATGGTCTTGCTGCATCTGGGGCATGCAATTTGGTTGGGGTTCATGATGATCTGGAACAGAAGGACAATTTTTATTAGTAACATGATCATTAAGGTAATCTATGCGAATACCGTAAAGAGAACGGTAATCTAAGTCTAAAGTTTGCTTAGGGGTACTAGGGTTACGGGAATGCTACAGTAATGATGTATGGGTGCTTACATGTATTAGATGGGTGTGGTTGCCGTGGGTAGACGAAGTCAAGTGATGGAGTGGTAGCAGGTTTTTGTGAGGATGGCTGATCTGCAACAAATGAAACACAATATCGTAAAACTCTCAATATCTATCTACTCGGGTATGTATAGTTCTAGAAATGTCTGTAGAAAAATGTTTTTCAATATCTTGGTAAAGGTAAGATAAGTTAGGTTATGTTCCTAGAGAGTAAAATGAATTTATAGGTTATGTATACTTACAATACGGTTGCAATAGATGCGTTGTAAATAGCGGAGCTGCTAGATGTGTCTCGTTCAAAAGTCTGAGACTGAATGATGATTGTCCTGAAATCATCGTAATATATATGCTCCGGATCCAAGATGGCGGCTCCCATTCCTGCCAACCTGTTGGGAATTTTCCCTCCCAAAATTTCCCTCAAATTCCCTTTTTGTACTATATAAAATACACTATTAGCCTTGTTATACTATATAAAATGCACTTTTAGCCTAGCTATATTGTATTGCATGCGTATCTGTACACGTGTACCAAATTTGAGCGAAATCGGACGGTAAATAACGGAACTGGATCCGGAGTGGTGGGGGTAAAGATAAGTCCAGAGACGACATATACATAATACAAACGGTTTATATTGTATGGCATGCGTATCTGTACAGGTGTACCAAATTTGAGCGAAATCGGACGGTAAATAACGAAACTAGATCCAAAGTGGTGGGGGTAAAGATAAGTTCAAAGGTGTTATTTTTGGAAAAATTTTGTTATAGGTAGGTCGGAAATGGTGTATACAGGTGGGTCTAATGGACTTTCGGGGGTCGAAAAAAATTTCCAAGGCTCTAGGACGCACCGTTTTCGAGATATAAGCAAAAAACCACTTTTTACGGGAAATGTATTGATTGTTTCGGAGAATACCTTCGGGGGTTTCCGGAGATTGTCGGGAACCTTCGGTAATCATCGAGGCTCTGTTGATTTTGAGGGGGGGAGGGGAGAGGGGGAAGGGGGAAGGGCTGGTAATCGATTTGGCGCAGAAATCCTAAATTCTGGCGGCAATTCGCCCACTATTTCACTACTACAAGGTCATTAGAACCTCATTAAAAACTCAATAAGGTCAATTAGAACCTCATTAAAAACTCGTTAAGATCAATTAGAACCTCATTAAAAACTCGTTAAGGTCATTAGAACCTCATTAAAAGAAATTGACCTAGCTGACTCGTCATGGGACGAAAACTCTTCATGGGACGTCCGTGAATGCCTGTTTTATATCTACTGTTATTTTACTTTGAAACTAAAAAAAATCATCTTGTATGAATACTTGAGAAAGCATCATTGGTTCCTCTATAGCGTTTTTACGGAGTTGATAAAATTCTGTATTTTAAAAGGAATCATGGCTTCAACGTTACATTTAGTATTAAAACCATCTAGGTCCATAAAACAATAACATTTCATTATTTATAAATGATAATAAAACACAAAATGATTAAATGCATGATAAAATAACATTCTTAAAGTCATCGCGAGTTCCCTGGGGTAGTGTTTATTTCCCCATTATTAAGATTTCCTCTTCATCTCGAATCTACATAATCTAGGGAGAGGAGTGGAGCAACGGGAATGGTAAAAGGGAGAGAGACTGTTTTCCGTCCAAGATATGTTTGCAAAATTGAATCCCGGTTTTATTCTCAGGCATAAAACCAATGTTTAATAACGTCAGAGGGGTGGAAGTGACGTTCTGCCGTTACATAAGTCTGCGACTTCACCTCCACTTTTTCTTTGTATACCTTTTTATTATTACAAAAAAAACTAAAGATCCGTACTAGTATTTGTATATAATTTAAAAAAAATACTTTTAACATTTCGTTGACTTCTTGAACATATAAATAACATAGATATTATATTTTTATAATGTTATACTGGGATTAAAAAGGTTATTTTCAGGAACTCTTTGTACATAGGTAGTGGAGATACGTAATAAATCGTATTCATGTAGGGTGGGTAGGTGGTTCATCAATTCCAATACGCAGAATTTGAAGGATCACAGATTCATTCAATTCTGTTAGTGTTAATTGGTTATAAATTATATCATGTTTTTTCAAACGTTGTTAGAAAGGGTTTTCGGGTCGTGATACTTTGTAGGTAGAGTGAGTGTTAGGACCCTTCATTCATCACAATCATTAAAAATCCATATTCTGATGATCGGCGTCTTAAAAATAAATAAATAAGTCAATCTTATAAGAATGTTAACAAGACAATAAGGCTATTTCAAAACGATTACTTAGGTGTAACATAATTTACAGATTTATTTATTTATTATTTATAGCTTCCAAATGAAAAGAAGGAGGAATTAAAAATAGTCTATACGTAGTAAAATGTTATGTAAAAAGTACTTGTGTCTCTCCCGTCACAGAACTAAAAACAGTTGTCGTAACCACTAAACACCTGCTTCTCCTGAAAAGAACTCAATTGATACTCAATAACTATGTGATCCGTAGTTTGAATTGTGAATCCACAATCATATGACTCCCACTTATATTTCCAGTAGTCGAATCTTCCCACAGTCGTGCAAAAGCGACTAAAAATAGTCCATTACTTACGAGGAAGGTTCAGTCATAAATAACATAAACTGAACCTTCAGTCATAAATACCAAGGTCTGATACCAGAAACTTGTTTCGACCGTCAAACACATCCCAAGTTAACGCCCAGTTGGTTTTTGGCGTAAATTCGTTTGAGATTAACTGGGAAGCTAGTCGAAAGTGGTTTTGAAGATTTAAGTCACCATGCAATTCGTGCTATATCTCGCAAAATGGGGTGATTCAGAGTAGATAGACTCTTTTTGAATTTTCTGAGAAGTGCTTCTTTGCGTCTTATATCCAGAAGTGCTGTGTTGCAAAGCACTGGTAGAGGGTTGCAATGAGGTGACTTTGATAGACCTGTTTAGTTGTTTCCAGATAAAAGAAGATTTGAAGGCCTTTTAACAGTTTTCCCACGCTACAATGAAGGTAGATTCTCGTTTTATTTGCTATAAATCAAGTGAATTCTTAATAATTTTGTTTTACTTATTTAGCTATGCCTGGCCAGAATACTGTACGTTGTCCAGTAGTAAAAAGTAAGAGATGTTTCTCAAATAAACGTGTTACCATTGCAGGGCCTGAGAATCATATTATTAGGAAGCGGAAAAGTTCGTACATTCCAAACGTGTATTTGATGGGGGCGCTTTATAGCTAGCGACCACCGTTTGGGGTCAGTTTATGAACGTTGGTTGTTTGTGTGATATATCCGTAGAGCAACTAACTCCGAACCTAGGGTGAGGGAGGTAGGTATACCTGAAAATGAACGACTCTGTCTACAGCAGGGGCTGCACATTTGTTCTAGCTCCTTCCTTTTGACCTGTCTTCTTCTTCCACAAGGAATATCACGGGAAAGTTTATAGTTTCGACAACAATAATTGCTTCTGATACTATCCTACACATTTTCCAAATGGAACTTGCATAGTTGATAGAAGGCTTTCGTGGTTCGGAAGTCACGTAAAGCCGTTGGTCCCCAGATTAAGTAAGTGTTAGAGAGGGCTACTTAGCCCTAACTTCGCCTGGTAAAATAAGACAATATTTAATGTTAACTTTAACTTTTAGATAATACTGTAGTTATATTATTTAATAATATTACTTAATACAGGGTCAAATATTTCATCAAATTAAATGAATATCAGGTTTGAATGTTTCCTCAAGTGACACAGCAAGCAGAATATGAACGAATGAAAACCTTTAAATAAGCCATTTAGGTTGAATAAAATAAAAAAAAAATACTTGAATAATTTGAATGAAATTCAATGAATATAATAAACTCCTATTGAATATTAAAATCAATTACTGACAAGGAAATGTATCTAAAATTACAAATTAAGCCTACTTTAAACTTGGCGCACGTAGCAAACAAAAATACAAAATAAAGATATTTCCAAAAGCAGTTCTTCGACACATACTTCAAAATATGCTGTTTACTGTCTTCCATAAACTGAGACGTTTGTTAAGTCACATTTCACAAATAGTCATTGAAATTGCCCTCTAACACACAGAGTAGAATGTTAAACGTAAGGGTGAAGGGGGTGTCTCGTAGTCCAGTTTGCCATACGATAGCAGGGCCAGCACCTTGTCAGTCCCTTCCTTATTCCCCCAATTACTCAAGAATAAACGTAGTAATTATTACTACAGATGTATAAAGATGTGCATTAGTTGTAATTTACATAAAACTGCCACTAGGCGTTCGCTGCGGTCATAAGAAAGCGACTTCTATTTCTTTTTTATCTGTGCTTCTAAACATCTACTGTCATAAATTTCAAACTGCAATAAAAAATAAACCTAATTTAAATCCAAATTGACGTTTTAATTAACTGGAGAGAGTTTAAAATTAAGTTGGCCTAAACTTACAACCAATTGTATGACGTAAGACGTCACCTCAGATATTTATTAAACATGCTTATATTATATGTCAATCCTGTGCTTCTTTTCAAGATACGAAGAAAATTCATTTTCTACATCAGTGAACTTTTTTATTTACACGAAAGTGTATAAAATATATTTGGTAAATATACCGTAATTATAATTAAATATATTGAAAAGAGTTCTCTAGTTTATATGCTTAAAGGCACGTGAATGGAGATTGACATACTGGAGGTGAGTATGACTTAGTTTAAAATAAAGTTGTAAACAATAGGGAAATTATCAAATATATCATGCTTAAGGTTTGTTATTGTATTCTTTTAAATATTAAAGCAATGACATATTAATAATTAAAAGTATTATACTTAATTAAGACGAGAAATCAAAGGCATCGAGTCGAGAGTTGGGGTAACAATCCATTCCCGCATATCTGTGCATATAACCGTAAATAGTGGCGCCATCTTATCTGGAGGGTGATAACGGTGTATTCCGCACGTACCGTCATAGCAGCCCTTAATGGCCGCCGAAGGAAATTGTGCGGCAATATATTTCTCACAACAGATTTATGAAAGTGCTTTCTTCTAAAATCTTAGAGGAAGGTGAGTTGTGTAACAAGGGTGGGAGGGGGGACTGTACCTCCCTCGCACTGTAAGGAGAACAAAAACAATGACCAATCTATCTCAGGGTTTAACTTATATTTAAAATTGTATGTAAGTATTCCAGATTATATTTTATGTAAGGTTTTACATTGAACAATAAGCATTTGCTATAAAGCGGTACAAGAGTGAAGAGCAAACTCTTTGTAGACGGGTTGCCTCGCCTACGCGACTCTGTAATCTAACCTAATCTAACCTAACCTAACCTAACCTACGAGACATTGTAATCTACCATTATTGATGATTATTACCTCATGTTCTACTATTCAATTTTTCCATGGGATTACCTCAATACGCAATTAATAGTCCTCAATTTGTTATTACAACTCATCATTTATTTACTGTCCAATCAAAACGTTCGAGTGATAAAAACCTTTCTCCTTATTCGTAGTTGTGCAATTAGGTCTTTTTATTTGTCCATATTTTTATCCCAAAGGCACGGGAAGCTCTTGAAGTATGTGTTTCCACCTTAAGAATAATATGGTCTGTGGAGGATCAATTTGATTAATTTAATTAATAATCAGCAGTTAAATAAATAAAATATAAAAATGCATAAAATATGCTAAGTTATAACATTGTGTTTTTATTTGTACTTTGATTAGGGTGCAACAGTGCAGTGAGTGAGCTACTGTAAATAAACTGACATATTGTGATTATACTTAATACAGTTTAAACACATTAATGTAGTCAAAAGTCGAAGGCCGATGTGTCACGAGCACTGAGAGTGGCAGGGTTGGCACGCGAAGCGTACAGGGGTGACCCCTAGTGTTAGTTATTATGTTTAGGTTTTAATTCACAAATTAAAATGGATGTTGTATTTTCATACAAATACAGTATAAGTAAGACAGAAAATTGGTAAAATAAACTACAGACATAAATGTTGCTGGAGACAATGTTATCAAGAATTGTAAGTGTCTAATAAGGAGTGTTGTTATTTTGTTAAATAAATAATTTAACATATAGTACTGCTTGTTGCTTAAATTTAACTTCAAAACAAATCACCCTATTAGAGAGTTTAAGTGTTGATTATGAATCCCTCTCAATAACCTAATATATTATTCCCTTTTACAGTTATCAATCAAAGCGAGTTGAAAGCACGCACACCGAATAACAGATTAAATAGGTTAGATAAGTCGGAGGAATTATTGATAATTGCTGTAATACAAGTTGACGTCGCGTGGCTGCGGCCAATTTGGCGATCGGAAAGTGGAACAAGGATGGGGGTGGGGTGGCGTGATAGTGGAGTTGTACAATAATTGGGGAACTACACGTATTGGACGGCTTGTGGTTGCAAATGTTCCGAGTTCGAGTTTAATGCACTTTATACATATGGATTATACATATTACCGACCTTTCTGAAAAAAAAAAAAAATTACCTCGTGTAAAGCCACTTTTAAGAAAAAAATATACATTTTTCTATCTTCTTAAAAACGAAAAAGAGTATAAATATATAGGAAAACGACCCCATTAGTTTATAACAAATATTTAGTTTATTCTTATACAGTAATCATACGTAAACTTGATGGATTAAGATAAAATAAATTGTATGGAGTCTTCTTCCTCAATTTGGTGGGACCTTCTTCCTCAATTTGGTGGGACCTTCTTCCTCAATTTGGTGGGACCTTCTTCCTCAATTTGGTGGGACCTTCTTCCTCAATTTGGTGGGACCTTCTTCCTCAATTTGGTGGGACCTTCTTCCTCAATTTGGTGGGACCTTCTTCCTCAATTTGGTGGGACCTTCTTCCTCAATTTGGTGGGACCTTCTACCTCAATTTGGTGGGACCTTCTTCCTAAATTTTGTGGGTCCTTCTTCCTCAATTTGGTGGGACCTTCTTCCTCAATTTGGTGGGACCTTCTACCTCAATTTGGTGGGACCTTCTTCCTAAATTTTGTGGGTCCTTCTTCCTCAATTTGGTGGGACCTTCTTTCTCAATTTGGTGGGACCTTCTACCTCAATTTGGTGGGACCTCCTTCCTAAATTTTGTGGGTCCTTCTTCCTCAATTTGGTGGGACCTTCTTCCTCAATTTGGTGGGACCTTCTTCCTCAATTTGGTGGGACCTTCTTCCTCAATTTTGTGGGTCCATCTTCCTCAATTTGGTGGGACCTTCTTCCTCAATTTGGTGGGACCTTCTTCCTCAATTTTGTGGGTCCTTCTTCCTCAATTTGGGGGGTCCTTCTTCCTCAATTTGGTGGGACCTTCTTCCTCAATTTGGTGGGACCTTCTTCCTCAATTTGGTGGGACCTTCTTCCTCAATTTTGTGGGTCCTTCTTCCTCAATTTGGGGGGACCTTCTACCTCAATTTGGTGGGACCTTCTTCCTCAATTTGGTGGGTCCTTCTTCCTCAATTTGGGGGGACCTTCTACCTCAATTTGGTGGGACCTTCTTCCTCAATTTTGTGGGTCCTTCTTCCTCAATTTGGTGGGTCCTTCTTCCTAAATTTGGTGCGACCTTCTTCCTCAATTTGGTGGGACCTTCTTCCTCAATTTGGTGGGACCTTCTACCTCAATTTGGTGGGACCTTCTTCCTCAATTTTGTGGGTCATTCTTCCTCAATTTGGGGGGACCTTCTACCTCAATTTGGTGGGATCTTCTACCTCAATTTGGTGGGACTTTCTTCCTCAATTTTGTGGGTCCTTCTTCCTCAATTTGGGGAGACCTTCTTCCTCAATTTTGTGGGTCCTTCTTCCTCAATTTGGGGGGACTTTCTACCTCAATTTGCTGGGGCCTTCTTCCTCAATTTGGTAGGACATTCTCCTCAATTTGGTGGGACCCTCTTCCTCAATTTTGCAGAACCTTCTACCTCAATTTGGTGGGTCCTTCTTCCTCAATTTTATAGGACCTTCTACTTCAATTCGGTGGGTACTTCTACCTCAATTTGGTGGGACCTTCTACCTCAATTTGGTGGGAACTTCTTCCTAAATATGGTGGAAACTTCTACCTCAATTTTGTGGGAGCTTCTACCTCAATTTGGTGGGGCCATCTATCTCAATTTGGTAGGCCTTCTACCTTAATTTGGTGGGGCCTTCTACCTTTAATTTGGTAGGACCTTCTACCTCAATTTGGTGGGACCTTCTACCTCAATTTGGTGGGAGCTTCTATCTCAATTTGGTGGTACCTTCTATCTCAATATGGTGGGACCTTCTACCTCAATTTGGTGGGAGCTTCTTCCTCAATTTGGTGGGGCCTTCTACCTTAATTTGGTGGGATTTTCTACCTCAATTTGGTGGTACCTTCTATCTCAATATGGTGGGATTTTCTACCTCAATTTGGTGGTACTATCTATCTCAATTTGGTGGTACTTTCTATCTCAATATGGTGGGACCTTCTACCTCAATTTGGTGGGAGCTTCTTCCTCAATTTGGTGGGGCCCTCTACTTCAATTTGGTGGGACCTTATATCTCACTTTGATCTTACCTTCTACCTCAATTTGGTGGAAACTTCTACGTACATTTTGTGGGACCTTCTACATCAATTTGGTGGGAGCTTCTACCTCAATTTGGTGGGGTCCTCTAAATCACTTTTGTGGTGTCTCATATTGCAATCTGGTGGAGCCTTCTACCTCAATTTGGTTGTACCTTTTATCTAAATTGAGCGAGGTCTTGTAGACCAATTCAATAGGGCTTTCTAACTCGATCTTAAGAAAAAACCTTAAGAAAAGGGTTTTATAAGTTATTTAGAGCTAATAAATAATATGATTGCCGCATTTTTAATTCTTTATAAAGAATTATATTTTTAAAAAGTTTAAGTCCGCATTTTAATATGCAAATAAGCAGCCCTTACAAACTAACATGACGCTTACGTTTACATATTATATATTTAATTACTAATGAAAAACTACTATTAGTTAAAATTAGCATAATTGGCTTAGTTTGCTTGGATTGGAATTATTTTTTCCTTTTAAATATGTCCTATAAGGGTGTGTCTAAGCTTACCCCTACAGCAACAAGGGGTTCTCCTTGTTGTGAAATTATTATCAATGTGGTATTTTCCTTAAAGATATTAATTTTCATCAAGACCTATATTTGCCTTTCTCAGTCTCCAGCCACTATAGATCTAAAAATCTGATGTTTTATATTAGTGTTTATCAACAAAAATATTTATTCCGATGTTGTAATGGTACCGAACAACCCTCAACGCTAGCAAACAAAAAAATTTTTTTTTTTATGTATGAAGAAAAAATATCTTGTAAAACCACAGTCACTTGATACTTCTTCCATTTATTAAATTTAGACAAAGAATCAGTTTCCATTTAACCCCTTGACTGTTGTTAATAGAGAGTTGGGATTGGTTTTGTAACACCATATTATTCAAAGTGCATATAAATTTATACCGCAGTAAATTGCTATGAGGGATGTTAGCGTGTCAAATCAATTACACCACGGGTTCCAACTATTTGAAAAAGTGTCTCATTATTCAATTCCGTACCGGGCTGGACATGTACACTATCAATTAAGTAGTCGGATGAGGGATGTATGTTTGTTTACCGCGCTGTGTAGCCACTCCGTCATAGGTGGCACGGCCTCCTAGACAGATGACGTCACGTGCCATTAGTTATGACGCCGGGTATTTTGGAACCACTGGGCCGCCGTCTTACACGTTAAATCTGTTATTAATGGCTGGGTGCACTTAATTAATTTGACGTATGAAATGTTATGAACGAATTGAAAAAACACCCTCGCAAAATGTCAAGCCACGAGAAAATATCAATAATGACAATACTATAAAATGAAAACAAATATATACTTTAACGTTTTTAAATAATAATGAAATTAACTAATATCATTTTTATCTGAAAAATAAGTTGTAGATCTGTTACTTTTAGCAATTATTTTAGCTGTAACCTAACTACTTGGGGACAGAGTGTTTTGTATATTATAGGAGATAGGTACTGTGCTCGGTGAATGCTTGATACACG
>JAQJVL010006742.1:0-27377 GCA_035578905.1 Stictocephala bisonia | reverse complement strand
CGAAAAAAACAGTTGGTACATTTTACATAGTATAAAGAAAAACAGACATTTTTTTGCATCTTTCATATGGCGCTACATCAGCTGAGCAGACGACAAATCAACAGACTTTTTTTCACATCTGAACAAATTAATACTATATTAAATACGAATTAAAAATACATTTCATATAGTATAACGATTAAATACGAATTAAAAATACATTTCATATAGTATAACGCGAGCGAAGCGAACGAAGCCACACACACACGTTCTTCTGCCGCTACTTACGTTAACCTCTCGGGTGTGTCACTGTGCCGCAGTGGTATCGACTTCGTCTCACAAACGAAAGGTTCTCAGATCGATCCCGGCACCGACCACCGGCACTTTTTGCCAGCATTAAATAAATACAATTAATTTAATAAATACGCCGTGACGTCAGAAGAGCGCGAAAACGGCGTGACGTCACACAACACTGACCTAGGACAACGTGCTCGTAGTAAACTTGACCTTCAAGGTCACCACGTGGCCAGTAGTAAACAATAGTAAAGTTGACCTCAAGGTCAACACGTGGTGGTGAGCACGTGGTGAACACGTGGTGAGCACGTGGTGAGCACGTGATAAGCACGTGGTGATCACGTGACGTGATCACGTGACGTGATCACGTGACAGTCCAAAGTTCAAGGTTGTGCCAGAACCGACATTTCTACACTACTAACGTGACGAACGATTGATCGTTTATTACGAGGTATGGGGGCAGAAATGTGTTATAAATATATAATGTGACGAACGATTGATCGTTTATTACGAGGTATGGGGGCAGAAATGTGTTATAAATATATAACGTGACGAACTATTGATCGTTTATTACGAGGTATGGGGGCAGAAATGTGTTATAAATATGTAACGTGACGAACGATTGATCGTTTATTACGAGGTATGGGGGCAGAAATGTGTTATAAATATGTAACGTGACGAACGATTGATCGTTTATTACGAGGTATGGGGGCAGAAATGTGTTATAAATATATAACGTGACGAACGATTGATCGTTTATTACGAGGTATGGGGGCAGAAATGTGTTATAAATATATAACGTGACGAACTATTGATCGTTTATTACGAGGTATGGGGGCAGAAATGTGTTATAAATATATAACGTGACGAACGATTGATCGTTTATTACGAGGTATGGGGGCAGAAATGTGTTATAAATATATAACGTGACGAACGATTGATCGTTATTACGAGGTATGGGGGCAGAAATGTGTTATAAATATATAACGTGACGAACGATTCATCGTTTATTACGAGGTATGGGGGCAGAAATGTGTTATAAATATGTAACGTGACGAACGATTGATCGTTTATTACGAGGTATGGGGCAGAAATGTGTTATAAATATGTAACGTGACAAACGATTGATCGTTTATTACGAGGTATGGGGGCAGAAATGTGTTATAAATATGTAACGTGACGAACGATTGATCGTTTATTACGAGGTATAGGGGCAGAAATGTGTTATAAATATATAACGTGACGAACTATTGATCGTTTATTACGAGGTATGGGGGCAGAAATGTGTTATAAATATGTAACGTGACGAACGATTGATCGTTTATTACGAGGTATGGGGGCAGAAATGTGTTATAAATATATAACGTGACGAACGATTGATCGTTTATTACGAGGTATGGGGGCAGAAATGTGTTATAAATATGTAACGTGACGAACGATTGATCGTTTATTACGAGGTATGGGGGCAGAAATGTGTTATAAATCTTTAATACTGCACGGATCTTAGAAAGGCTAAGCTGAATACCTTGGTCTTTAGATCCCTGAAATGTGGTAATCCCCCTCCTAATAGAGGGTATTCTACATCCTCTATTTGTTTTCTTGGAATAAGGTTGGTTACCTAATAATAAATTCTCCATTTGAATTGTTTCCTTTATATATCAATGTTATTAAGCCACCAATACATAGTTCCATCCCTAATACAGGATTGTATTTGTGTATTTGTTTTGTGAACAATATTTTTTTCCTCCTTTTTCATGTATTTCTTCCTTATTAAATATAGAGGTCATGATAAATAAATAATATTTTATTGTCTTTGTAAAAATATACTGCAGAGGCAATAACAATTATTTAGGTATAGTAATAGGATACTATTTAGCTTTAGTAAAGTTATTTTTTTCTTAATAAATATGTTTTTATCGTTTTCTATAAATTATTCTTTCTTAAAGGTTTCAAGTTTTGTACATTTAATAAGGAAAAGATTGATTTTTTTAGTAAAATCTTCAGTTGAATACAGTTCCTTCTACATAAAATGTTGTATTTTAAACTCATATTTTGTACATTATTAGGTAAAGTTTTGAAGAGACGTACTCCAATTTGATTTAAAGACATTTATACAGTCTGCAGCTTGTTAAAATTTAATATTATTAACTTCTAGTGTTATGATTTTTTTACAATGTAAAATTCTCATATGTGTGATTTAATATTGATTAAAACGAAATATGAAAAATGTATGTTAAAGTTAATGTTTTTATTTTTATAAAATATGTTTTACAAGATTTTGCTTGGATTTTAGGCTATGGATTATTCTTACGGCTTTTTTCAGTAGTTTGAAAATAATTTTGCTTTGATAACTATTAACCAATAGGAGATAAGTATTTGTCATTCTACTAATAATTATTGCTAAATGAATATGACGTAATATCTGATAATATACAGATTGGAATAATCGCTCAGTGCAAAGAGTTACTATGATAGTTTATCATTCAACATATAAATGTGACAAGACCAATCTAAGTTACTGCTATTCTGCATACCAAAAAGCTTCTTATATATTTTTATATGCACATTAGAAACTTTTGTTTCTTTTGTTTTGATTAGTATTTCATTGCACTCAGTTATTGTTGTCAAACCATTAAATAAACACGAAGTATTTATAAATTTGTTTTAAATTTGAATTAAATAGTTTCAATAATTTTTATTACTACTTTTTATGTAACGAGTTATATAATCTACGTTATTTTGAAATTAACTCAGCACTCATATGCTCTGAAACACTAATGAAATCATGCTGTAAACATATGGTGGATTCTGTAAGGTGTATTCCTACTAATGCGGTCTTGCACGTGTTGTGTGTGGCAGCTCCATCGCCGAGCAGTGAACAGCACTCTGCCTTGCCAATTACTGCTCTCTGTTCACACGGGGTTAGCTCGCTAATTAGAGGTATTACTTCACACACTGTAGTGTCAATAGCTCGGCAGACAATAATTTGTTGGTCTCCACCCTTTATTGGAATATTTGTATTACCCTTTATTTGAAGCGTCCCTCAAAGCAGGTGTTAGGTTTAAATAATGTTCATTTACACATTACAAAACATAGGAGTAGTAATTTGATTTCATTGAAGTAATTGATTGCAAAAATATATAGAGACAAAATTTGACGAAAATAACAAGCATGTTTAGTTTCTTTAGTAATATTTTACTAAAATATGTTTTCCATATAATCAAATGTAATAGTTCTTCTTTAAATTCACCACATGAGAGAAAAATCAGATATATTTTATGAGAATTGATGTTTATTTTCCTATTTTATTTAACATTAAACAACTCAATGTTGTTTAATTGAGATATAAATTAGCATCATGTGTTTTTAAAGAACCGTAATATTGAATAATTAGTCGTTATCAGCCACATTCTAAAACACAACGAGCATTTGATATAAAAATAATAATACAACTCTATTATACTTTGAATTACGTTATTTTACTAAAAGAAATTAACTTTAAAAATATCTGTATTAGTGGAGTAAATAAATGTTGCTTAAAAAATGTTATATAGGAGGATCTAAATCTCTCACGTCATCTCGTCGTTAACTATATACGTACCTACTTGCTAAAATTACAAATTAACTGCTATTTAAAAAGGAAGAATAACATACATTAATTTAACTGCTCGTTATTTGGTTTTTAAATACATATGAAATTTATGTTATGTGTAAAAGAATGTTGGAAAGTTATGAAATATTATAAAACCAAGTAAGAATTAAAGTTACTCCCGTGAAAAAATCAAAATCTATTGCAAATAAATTGAAATAAGCTCTATGAGGTACGAAAAGATTCACGTAAAGTAAATTACTAGTACAAACAAAACAAACTGATTTTAAACAGGATTTGAACTAAAGTCTTACAATTCTATAAACAAAAGTAGCCGGCCTAAGTTCCCCTACTCCACCTTACAGGATCCATTGTATCGATAGACTCAACTCGAGTCTATTAGTATGTACATGAGATGGCTAAAACGGTAGAATATACTACACATGTTCGCTTACTGGTTCGTGGATTACAATTTCATGCGTAAAAAGTATACTTATAGAATATACTTTGGGTGTATCCAGTGAATATGGGATTACAGAATAAACTGAGTCCGTAAACTGGTCAAAAACGCTTTGTTAAAAAACGTATGTTACAAAATACAGTTATAAAATTTTACTACAAATCCAAAACACTCTGTATTATACAAGTAAATTCATATAACATGGAAATTGTCAGTTTTAATGATGGTAATTATGGTATAAGTTACCTAGGCCTACAATTAGATGGAAAGGAAACAAATAGTTTTTAGACCTATGATTTCAAACTTTCATGTTTATCTAAATATATATTTATTTTGAGTTATTAAATGGTAATTATTTTATGGAGGTAAAGAAAGAAATATAGCCAAGTTTGTTTCACTGCTCCAAAAGAAATATATAAAAACCAATAGCAAAAGCCATTTTTGGCTCACTGTAAAACAGCTGTTTTTAGATTTAAAATTTCTAACAATACTTTTATTATTGTTTTTATTTATTCAGATATGATTGTAAAGAAGCCGGTGAAAATATTTATAAAAGATGAGAAGGTCCATAAATATGATACAAGGCAAAATATATGTCGCCCAATTATTGAGTAGCTTTACAAGAACGAACTTAAGCTTGTAACTTGCCAACTGTTAGATGAACTTTCAACAAGATTCTAACAGAAACTACTACTATCAAAAACACCACTCCATTCAAGAAAATTTTCAATCATTTCTAAATGAATATGTGTACAATAAATTGGCGAGTTTATAGAAAAATATGCAATAAGCAACAGTTATAATCGACCACTAGTTCAGTAATCTAGTTCTACTGGGAGATATTAGAAAACGAACTAGGTAAGTAAGTAGTTAAACTGGAGTTTCGAACATAGTTGCAATAATGTGAAATAAACGATATTTCTTAATAATACTCAAAGGAACCAATATGGTGGCACACAATTCTATGGTTTTGTATGTATTATGATTATATTATAATACTAAAAATAACAGATTCAATCAATTTTGGACACTTCTCTCTTATAATTTTCCAGATAAGACTAAACATGATATCACAATAGTTATATAATTTATGAGTGAAAGTACGATTTGACTAATTTAACCAGTTAATCAGGTAAGTTAGTAAAATTCCCCGTGTAGCATGTAGCAAAAGAAGAATATTCATTTTCACAATGCGTATCTTTACACAGAGACACAATATTTAGGAAAACGGATCCGTAAAATGAAGAAATGATCACTTTACCTTTTCAAAAATACCTTCACTATCGATATATACCTTACTTCACAGTGTAATATTTGGAGAAAAAAAACAATTGTTTCAGTTTCAAAAATTTTGTTATGAAATTATTATTTTTGTTTTTTGTTTTTATTTATTTGATGAATTGTTCATAGTCTATATAGTATTTAATATTGTTTATTTATGGCCGATTTATAGTATCACTGTTTTATACAGTTATGTATATTATTTATTTGTTTATTTCCATTGTGTTACTATTTTAATGCTTTGAGGCTTATGTGAAGTTAGGACTACCAGTCGTAATCCAGAAAGAATTTTTAAACATTAAAAGAATTAATTGAGACAAACTCCAAAATAAAATAAAAATTAGGATTACTGATATAAAAAATTTTATTTTTTAAAAAAAAATTACTTTTATAATGAATAAGAAATGTTATTTGCTTTCCTTGGTGTTTGTTTTTTTATTTTTGTGTTGTTTGTTAGTCACTTTAAGATTAATCATGTATTAAAGATATTTCACTTTGATAAAATAAGGTTGATCTCTCAAATAGCTATATATTAGAGAGATTTAAAAAACACTACAATGTAATAAGAATTTAATAAATAATAAATGATTTTGAATTTGATATTTTTTTAATAAGAAACTAGGAATAATCCCCAATATATTACAAGTTGTTTTCAAATTAAGATATTATTCCAAAATAATGTAAATAAAGAGTCTTTTGTTTGTAAAAATAGTACACTTGAAGATTTAGATGTATAGAAAGATATATATAGGGACCCGTTTTGGTACTTAAAATAAGTATATATTAAGTTAGACAATAAAAAGAAGGCTAAAATAGCAAAGTATCTAAACTCATTTCTTTGTTAGTATGTGTAACCAATCGAATACAACGTAGTATATTTTATCGTTGTAATTGTATTTGTGATTGTAATTAACTAAACATAAATCGTAACTTTCGTATGTTTTAGTAAAACAAGGGAATGTTTGTGACGAGTAACAATGTAAGAGTTGGAAGGTCATTGACTACAAGAGAGAAGTTCCAATTAGTCTAATGACCGAAAGCTCCAACTAAGGTAAATTCAAAAACTCTACCAAACCTTCTTTACATAGGTTTTATAGTTTAACTCACTATGAGAATGCTTAGTTATTGTATTTCAATATAATTAAAATATCTATCCATCTCATCAATTAGTTTAAACCGTAAAAATGTATAACTTTATACACTTAAAATAAGACATTAATTATTAAGTTAAGTCTGTATTGACTAACGACTGTTACGTACGTTATATTATTATTTCGGCAAAAAGTACATCCTAGAAAATAATAATTCATTATTTTGCATCAATAACACTTAACTTTTTTTACACCAATTACATTTATCATTCATTAATTTAAGTGTTTAGACAGCCAAAATCTGTCTATTATGTACATTTTGTAATCAAGCCAAATAAATATATGTAAATATTTATAGTTACAAGAAATTCATCATTTACTAACTGCAATTTTCAAAGAAGAAAGGAAATATAACGTATGAGCTCTTTTCAATAAAATATTTCAGATTTCGAATGTTTATAAAATTCAGGATAACAATCATAATGTATCATTTTATGTAATTAAAAAATGTAATAGAATATTTCTTTTTTAGTATTTGTATGCTGGCCATCTTGCTCACACATGTTGTATTCGGAAACACAGAAACGAATTGTGTAAACATTCGCCAAATAAAAGTAATTAAATTTATTTGGTGAAACACACTTTCGCACAAAACTTAGCCCTAGCAAGGGTAGGAGATTTACACTAACTCAGAGGGATAAAGTATAAATATGAATAAGAAAATACAATTGAATAAATACAAAAAACTAACAAAAAAATAAATAACAAGAAAGGTTCAACAACAAAACAAGTTTGAACTGATTGTATAATTTTAATTGAAAAAATAAACATAACAGTACAAAATGAAGGAAGTTATACTACCAAGGTCTTGAAGACAATATTTAGTAGAATTTAGCCTGTTTGAAAAAGAAAAAAAAAACAATAGTTTGGGTAAGTTAAGAACCATACCGAAACCTTCTGTCTTGATGGGTAGTACCGGATTGGAATTTAACAGTTGCTAAACTCCGAGAGCCCCATACTCTAGATATTTTGTAAATATGCTTTCATTGTTATGAAGAGGAAATGTGGCAAAAGAAGGAATATAAAATTAAATAAAATTCAAAACGTTTGGTTCTAAGTCCCTACAAATGTATGGAAGTCTTACACACCAATTTATTTAAAACAAAACAGTCCACACTTGACGCTAGATGATAAGTAAATATGGAAAAAGAACCGAGAAACGGTCAGACAAAATGGAAGGATGCAACTGGTAAGATGCTCTGGTGGAATAATGTAGTAGCCCTCACTTGGCCATCAAAACGATAGAGGGACAGTCCGAAGATCCACCACTGCACCTCAGGGTCTCCTCACCTTCTCCAGGTGACTGAATGGCATTGTCCGCCTGCCAACCTGGACCCTTGAGATAGTAACCCTATATAGTTAGACTGCCGCATATTCGAAAAAAATGCAGTGTATGAGAGCAAAGCCAAATGTGATATGTGATGCGTAAACTTGGGACGACGAAAACGGGACGACTGAACAAACCCAACAACCAAAGAAAGACACACAAACAGTCACAGACTTTTAAGAAAACTAACACAGTACATAGTGAGTGTGGTTTAGCCGTTAAAGATCGCGTGGTATGGTAATTGTGCTAGGTCTGATTCTATACTATTCCAGCAAGCAAAGGTTGGTTATGAAATATGATGCAAACATTTGTTAATAAAATACGATGAATAATTAATTTTAACATTCTTAAGCTATTCCTTAAATAAAATAAATTCCTGCTAATTAAACCTATTTTCAAATAAAAAACTTTATTTAATAAAAGGTATTAGCTTTAAATTGCAGCAACACTTTTTATTCTCACTACGAGTAACATAGTACGTAGTCCTCAAGACTATGAGTAACAGTTCACATAACCAAAGAGGTGAGCAACAGTAAGTTCACTAAAGTTGTCCACAAAACTTTAAGCTTTGAAAAGAAAAAGGTTATTCACCAGCTAGATGAGTGGTTCAGTAAAATAATCGACTTTTGGAAGGATATATTTTCATTATTTTGATACCCCTGCCTTAAATACAATTTAAGGCATTTTTCTTTTTTTTAAGATACTAAAATCAAAACGATTATTGATATAGCTATGGAAATTCCTATTCAAAAAATTATGAGATTTCCAATATGTTCTCAACAAATTGGTTACTGTATACGACAAAATGGTACAGGATTGACTTAAATTTGTACACAATCCATAAATGTGTAGTGTTTATTTATGTAACACATAATTTAGCAATGTCAACATTAACTAGTATATTTAAAAATATAATGGTTTATAAAATATTACCTTATCATGATATTAAAAATATGTTCAGGGTTATTTTGATATTAAAGAGTTAATGATTAATGAAGATTGTTATACTGTTATATTAACATTTATTTTTACTAGCCCATAATCAGAGTTGACATGATCTCAAAAACAACACACCAAGCGTTAAAGGATATCTTTTATTGTGCCAAATATACTTGCAGGTATTTTTTTAAATACCCACATTTGAATGATAAAATTCAAAATTGTTATTCTTATATAAATAACACGAACTAGTTCTGACATAAAATTGTAAATAAGGTATTTTGTGTCCTTTATGAATCACAAAATATACTTTAAGGAAACTTTAGCTTTTAATTTAGCATATTAACTTATAAATGTCTTCTTCTACTGTCACAAAGCTTAAAAGCGTTCCAGTTTAATGAATCCCATCGGAGATGTTAATTGTGTTAGAAAGAAATTAAAATACTGCATTAGCCTAAGAGTGATATATTTTCTATTCACACAATCTATTACTAAAGTTGGTAACATATATTAAAAATATAAATAAATTAAATTTTTTTAATTTATTTTTTAGTATTTAAATTTAAGTTCAACCTTTAAGTTTTAAAAATTAATTAATGTCTATCTTTGTAATCAAAATATTTTGTATGACATGAAAACTAAAATTAGATTAATTCTAAAACATAACGGAATTATTAAATAATCCCTAATAACTTTCTATTTATTGCCAATGGTGGTTTTGTATTTAAAAACATGAATATCCTAGTTAATTTTATTTTATAATTTTAAGAACTATCTAATAAATGTTTTAAACTTAACTCTCCAGTGCATATGAGCTTGCATGCCTGTTCAAGAACTTTATCTAATGAGAACAAAGTACCAACAGTTAGACCGCTGTTGGGATTCTAGCTTTGGGTCTTACTCTCCGCAGCCGAAGCCTTAACCACTCAGCTATCTTAAAAATATATAATGAAGTCGTTGAAATGAAAAACATACAAAATAAGATAAAATTTCTTTTTTCTCATTAAATCTCTGTTCAATATGTTGTGATAGTATAAAAATAATAAATTATTGAAATACGTTTAGTGATTGCACTACAGTAGTATAAACATGTGTTGATTGGGTCAGGACATGTGAGGGACAACTCTTACTAGATCATTAAATTCACTTAAAACACGCATATTATAACATTTCCTTTACTAAACTGAATATGTTTTTGGGCTACAAAATATGATTTTGAAATTCAAAGGAATTCATAATATCGTACATTACATATTTACACCGTTTTCTACTAGTATTAGAACTAAAGTTTTAATTACAATTGTACATTTAGAGATTTTCTGAGGTTTGGGAGTAGATTTAATTCAAGGACTTTTTATAAATCTATTTATCATGATTTTTAAATGGATTTATTAATAACTATTAAACATTGTTATTGGGACGTTATAAACGTAGTTACATGCTATGGATAAAATGTGTTTTCAAGAATTATTATTACTAGAGTTGGCTTGTCTTTTTTGTATAAGATGGGTGGAAGAACTTTAGTTAGTGTATGAGACTACTAAATAGACCTTAATGGGCCTTACTTGCAACTACAAACACGCTCCAAGGTACAACAGTAGTCTGTGTTATGTATGATGAGCACATTTATATTCCAACTTGTCTGCGAGCTGTGAGACTACGTAATTAGAACCTAATGGGCCTTAGTTGTAACTACAAACATGCTCCAAGGTACAACAGTAGTCTGTGTTATGTATGATGAGCACATTTATATTCCAACTTGTCTGCGAGCTGTGAGACTACGTAATTAGAACCTAATGGGCCTTAGTTGTAACTACAAACACGCTCCAAGGTACAACAGTAGTCTGTGTTATGTATGATGAGCACATTTATATTCCAACTTGTCTGCGAGCTGTGAGACTACGTAATTAGAACCTAATGGGCCTTAGTTGTAACTACAAACACGCTCCAACGTTCAACAGTGTCTGTGTTCGGTATGATGAGCACATTTATATTCCAACGTCTGCGAGCTGTGAGACTACGTAATTAGAACCTAATGGGCCTTAGTTGTAACTACAAACACGCTCCAAGGTTCAACAGTAGTATGTGTTATGTATGATGAGCACATTTATATTCCAACTTGTCTGCGAGCTGTGAGACTACGTAATTAGAACCTAATGGCCATGTACAAGTGCAGCTGAACTCGTTGATCCAATTACAATTACAAGGACCACTTTGTACAGGGTGTAGTTTACGTTTGACGTAATGCTCTTGAATATTTGCTTTCACACTGTTGGAAATAGTTGCAAAGACGTATAAAATGTATCCCCAACTAACTAAATCATAAATGATGCTTTATGAGTTCTTGGTGTGACATATTTTATTAATATTATATTTTTTTTACTCAGGGAACTTATAAAGCGTGGTTTAAACGCCTCTCCATTTGTTGATTGGTGATATCACATGTGATATTAGCAGGTTTCAGAAGCGATACTCTTTCATACCTATGTAAAAAACAAGCTTATGTTAATCTCTTATTAGATTTTCCCACATATTATTTTAGACAACCAATGAGATTTGTTTAAACTGTTATGATTATTCAGTCTAAAAACTATTAAAATTGTTTTTACACACATTGTTCTGAACACTAACAAATGTAAATAAAGCAGTGTTTTATGGTTGCAGTTATAAGTTGTTGGTACGTGTCATCAATAAAGTGTGGTATACAGTGTGCATTTAAAAAGTCATATTTTCCTATTTTCCCATGCTAAATTTATCTTCATTAATCTTTTCTATAGTATTAAATATGTTTGATCGTGGATGTCAAATATTACTAATTGTTCATATTTTATTATTTTTACTGTGAATTTTTTAAGTTAGAGAAAAAGAGTTCCCTTAAGTACATTTTTAATTACTAACTGGTTGGATTTTCTAATCAAATTACCTTTATTATATATAAATATCAGAAAAAAATATTCGCATCGACAGTATATAACTGTGCAGTATTTTAAAATACCTTTGCAAAATTATTGAAGATAAAATATAAACAAGTGTATGAGTCAACTGTTTTATAAGAACGGAAAACCTCACGGTTCAATTGTTTAACGTTTGATATTGCTATCACTCCCATTGTTCAATGCAGAATACTTACAGATCTGAGTACCTAAATAAGTTATATTAGTATAAACAGCTGTATTCGTATGTCTTTGAAATGTTCTTTTTTTATTCACTTTCATGATATTATGAATTATTTTATTTTAAGGTCATGGAACTTAAAATAAAATATTTTATTTTATTGATAAGTATTTGTCCTTCAAAAATTAAAAATGAATTTTCTTAAAAGAGACGTCAACACCGGAGAGAAAAACGTGCCTCAATCAGCTTTTCTTGGGATCTCAACTTGTTGTGATGTCAGCTTTTATCTGCCCGTCATTTCATTCCTCTCAGTTGATATTGTACAGGTCTTATTGCTAAATGTGAAGGTACAAATATAAAAATAATTGGAATCACTTATCTAAACGTATAGTAAAACAATACTTAACAACATATATGGGTTCTTGTTGAATTCTTGGAACAGAATATCGCACTCTGTACTTATCAGCTGAGTGCTTACTCAAAACTACTCCAAACAAAACAGTTCCATATACAATTAACTCCAATACAAATTAAGACAGTGTTCAATACAAATTAAGATGTTATCAATTAAGACTTATGTTAGGCTTTTAATTTACAAAAATTAAACTTATTAAAGGAAAACGAATAAACAAGTGGAATATTATCTCACAGATGTACAGAAAATAAAACAAAATATGGGACACCGCTGTATGAGTTACGTGCTTCGGTCGCTGTCTGTCATTACGTTTGTTAACAGTTGTTAGTATAGTAAAAATAGGCAGGGTGTTTCTTTTAAAACGCAACCCTATATAAAAGTACTGAAAATGAAGGACGCAACCCTATTTAAAATAGTAACAAGTTCGTAGGCTGGTACCCTGGTTCTTCTTCTTCCTCGGCTATCAGCTGATTTACATTGAGACATTGCTGCTCAATTTATTCGGGTTTCTTGCAATGCCTTTAAGTTAGGTTATAAACATGGTTTTAAGAAAACTTTGGAAAAGGTGTGCAGAAATTTACAAAAGAGGGCAGAACTTTGTATAAATGCTAATGCTGGTTTTTATTTGAACACCAAACCTAAATAAAAATGTTTAAAACCATGAAAATAGTAGTAATAAATGTTATTATCAATACAATTTGTTATAGATATATGTTTTATTTGTCATTTTTATTTCAAATCGAGGGTTGCGTTTTTATAAAACCACCCTCTCATTCAAACTAATAGTATGCAATTGATCTATCAGATTAAATGTTTTAAACGTACTATATTTATCATACATTGTCCTGGTGGAATGTCGTTGGATTGTCTGAGACCAGTGGAGTGAGCCCAGCTAATGATTAACATTTGTGGTATTTTTTCACCGTCCTTGTTCCTTGATCTTTAAAATGAATATTATGAAGCTATATTATCTTCCTCCTAAGTCAAGAAATGTCATGGGGTTCGATTCGCTAGTGAATTGAAATACCTACATAGATTATGCAAATGGTTAGGACGAAAAGGAATTAGGTGGTATTTAGTTGAGTAAAATAATAGTTGGCTCACAAGGCATTTCTATTATAGAATGAATTGCTATTTAACTTATAGAACTAATTGGTTTTTATATGTAGGTTGTTATTTCTTATAAATGATCGGTTATGGGGGTTGAAATTAATTTGCTCTGTCATTGATTTATATCTAAAATAGTTTTTCCTTACATCAATCACACTGTCAACAATCCTGAGATTGTTTTTAATAGTGGTGTCCATAATTTGTTCACCTAATCTTTTATGTATAAGTGAAATTAAATTTAAAAACTAAAAATATGTTTTTTGGTACTTCACTATAGAAATAATCAGTTTGTGACATCATGTGACATTACACGTGAAGTATAATGTACAAAAACCAATATAGTAAGTGACAGTTATCGTAAACGAGAAGGAAATTAAGAGAAATTAATATACCAGTACACTCTACAGTACCGGGTACGACCTTAACTGACCTTATAGCTTTGAGTCTACGAATCGTCACAATGGGAATGTTGTCAAGTGCCGGATACGACCTTAACTGACCTTACAGCTTTGAGTGGACGTATCATCACAATGGGAATGTTGTCAAGAGCCGGGTACGGCCTTAACTGACCTTACAGCTTTAAGTCGACGTATCGTCACAATGGGAATATTGTCAAGTGCCAGGTACGACCTTAACTGACCTTACAGCTTTGAGTCGACGTATCGTCACAATGGGAATATTGTCAAGTGCCGGGTACGGCCTTAACTGACCTTACAGCTTTGAGTCGACGTATCGTCACAATGGGAATGTTGTCAAGAGCCGGGTACGGCCTTAACTGACCTTACAGCTTTGAGTCGACGTATCGTCACAATGGGAATGTTGTCAAGTGCCGGATACGACCTTAACTGACCTTACAGCTTTGAGTGGACGTATCGTCACAATGGGAATATTGTCAAGTGCCGGGTATGACCTTAACTGACCTTTCAGCTGATTCGACGTATCGTCACAATGGGAATGTTGTCAAGTATGTTTTCTTCATACCCTAGTGGACAGAGGAGTACACCCAACCTAACCTTAACTTCGCCTCATGGTCAACAGATAGCAAGCCTAAAACTGTCCATATCAGAAAACCATTTCTATTTAGTGGTATAATGTTTTTTTCTATTAGTTCTGCTTTTTATATATTAACTTTTGGCCTGTGATAGTTCGTTTGTAATTGAACTGAGAACACGAGAGGAGTTTTTAAATATTTCCAAAATCTAATAATTCTATTAGAGCTTTAGGTCAAATAGATTCATTTTAAGACAAATTTATTTTAAGTTAAATCTTGAGAAATGTTTTATATTTATAATAAGTCATTATGAACATAATCACGATGCTTAGTTGTTACACACTTACGCGTATTGGCTGTAATTTGTTCAGTTTACAAACGTCGAGATGAAATGTTGTTGTTATGTTGGTAATTTTAATATACTAATTAACATTTTATACAGATATGATTTCAATATTTGTATTGGAATAAAGAATACTTAAAAGTGACATCAAATATGTGAACCCTTCAGAGAAGCTCATATAGAACTAATTTAATTTAAACAATTAATTCTATCGTACCATACATATGGGAAAATATTTGTCAGTGTTACATCTGTGCTCGTTAAATGTAATGAAACAAACACCTTGTACCCGGTATTGCAGTTTCTGATGACGCTGGAATTTATTAAATATGGGCCAGTAGCAATGAAAACCATCTGGCGTGGTTTTTCACAAATTCATCTTTGAACAGTTTTCCGTAATTTCCACTGGTCCACTAAATATTTATGATGGTTAGTTTACAGCAATATATCATTAAAAAAAATGTTATATTGATAATTTAAATCCATTCGTATGATAATCAAATATTTCCAACTTCTAGGTCAATGAATTTTAACCACCCACAAAAGAATTATCTTACTTAGCTCCACATAGAAATACATATTTAATAGGATACAAATTTGTAACTTTGTGGACTCGGTATTTATGTTCCATTTACTCACGTGTAAAAAACACGATTAATTGAAATGAATTACTCTTTTTTTTACAAATAATAAATAAATACCGAACATTTTGTAAACTGCAGTTAAAATTTTACTGATATCTTAAGAAGAAATAAGTGTAATGTACTTGTAGACAGGAGGTAAACATAACGTGATAGTCTCATGTAGTACAGCGAGATGTAATTGTTTAGGCAAGAGGACTGGGAGTTATTGTTTGTTACCTTTGCGCTGTGCCGCCAAAATTATATCATCTGCTACGCGAAGCACCAATCTCACTGCAGGCTGTTTAATTTGCATTCCTTTATGTGGAATAATGAACGCCTCAGGGAACTGTTAGTTCCATCATAATATTCCCAATTCTAAATATTTCCTGCTGAGGATTCGTTACCTCCTCGAGAATTATTCATTAATTGTCAATTTACAATATAAATATTTGCATGGGAAAATTTCATTGTAGTGTTGTAAGTAAATGTTGTATTCACAATTACATGAAGAATACTTTACATTACACGTTACTTGAATAAATTCTCTAGTTTTAACATATTTGAAGTGGGTTTAATAATAAAAGTGCTTACAAGTGCTAAAAGTGCTTACAATAATAAAACATGTTTAATTCTTATAATATATAACATTATTGGCATATTCAATACAGTAGTAGAGCCTCAAGTATTTCAGATCTAACATGATGTGACAGAATTTAATATAATTTTTACATAAACCTTGAAACCATATCTCGAGTAAAATATGTATTAGAATGTTGCATTTATAAAAATCCTTAAATTCAATTTGAATCATATCTCAGAAACTCTCTAAAGGTGTAATTGTAACTAAAACTGTACTTCTACTAAGTGTAGATTTGTTAAGTACGAAGTTAAAAATCTCCTTTGATTGCCTTAAATACATTTTGTAGCCCAATATCATTAGAAAAATATAAGCTTATTTTAATATATGTTGAATATATACTTTCAGCAAAGGGGAATTTATAATGCACAAATTCTACGTGAATTTATTGATGTGGTTATAATTTTCTGTCACATGCGCTTGGCGACTTGAAATAAGATATAATAAAGTTCAAAAAGATACTATATAAATTTTTTTATTTTAATATTATAATTGAATGTTGTTTATAATATATAAGACTTATTATATGATATTTTTTTATTTATTCTGTAGATATGTACTATTTTATGTACATATCGGAAATTTGTATCATAAGAAACAGTGTTATTATAAACCATCACGTTTCTATATATGTATTGGGAAAACCTACGAGATATATGTGTAATGTAAATAATTAAATTTAAATATGTACATATTAATGTATAAACAATTCTAATGAATAGTAAATTGTAAGATTATTAGGATTATAGATCCCTTACATTGTTCTATGCAAACGTTGTACTTTTTTAGGTATCTACCTCAAACCATTAAATTAAAAAACAAAAAATTGCAGGAATAAATAAAGTTACATTAAAGTGTTTGTTGGCAGGCAAATACATGTAGAGTTGAGTTATCAACAGGCTGGCGGACACAGATTGTCAACATGCATATTGACTTATGCATAAAACATGACTACTTGAATGCATTGCCATATCACACAGTATAACGGTAGAATGCTGTATTTCATAGTGAGTGCAATTTTATTGAGATGCTAGTAATTTGTATTAATAAATACCTGAATTATTGTTATAAACCGATTCACAAACATTCACATCGTAAAAATACTTCAATTTAAGTGTAAAAGTTATTATTTACATTTAGGATAGTTTAATTAATTTTTATCAAGAGAATATCCAATAATAAACAGGTAACCTTATGTTTGTATAGACATTATTTTAAAGTGCCACATTTATTTGAATCCTAGTCAACTGTTTAATTTTCATAATTTTCCAAACTACTGTTAATAGCTTAATGATCATTTTTCTTAATTGGAAAGAAATGAAAAACAAAGTATATCGGAATAAGAATTTTACCAAAATGCATATATTTCGAACGACTTGATTGAATTCAACCAAATGATACATATTTTTACTTGTAGATTCTCTTTGAAAAATAAATGTCAAGTTATCCCCGTTTCAAAATGGTGGGCATTCAAGTGTTCAAATTAAAATGTATACATCAGCATTTAAATAAGTTTAAAAAAATACATAGTAGAAAATTTTTATACAACATCTGCTACAATTCGGACTACAAATAACTGTTGAAACTTTTTTTGTACCTTTGCAAAACATTGTTTTTCCTATCTTGATATTTCTACCCTTGCAATGCAATGTTTCACCTATCGTGATAGCCCCATCATACAGACTGGAATATTCGGTTGCGTTTGGTTTGAGTATAAATTTCAATACCCTTTCCTTCTCAAAGAAGGCCAAATTGAGAATGAAATTTATGAAAACCCATTAATGATCATTGGTTCTTGGTTAAAGATTAACTTACGATTAAACATTTTAAATTTCCTTTTTTTTCAAATAAGGCGTTTAAAATTTCTTTTTTCAATAAAATAGCTTACAGTTTCACTTTCATTTTCACAGAGAAGCAAGAAGGATTAATTATTACCTGCAGATTTGAGGGATTTCATCAAGTCACACAAAATGGAGGGATTTCATCAAGTCATACAAAATGGAGGGATTTCATCAAGCCATACAAAATGGAGGGATTTCATCAAGTCATACAAAATGGAGGGATTTCATCAAGTCACACAAAATGGAGGGATTTCATCAAGTCACACAAAATGGAGGGATTTCATCAAGTCATACAAAATGGAGGGATTTCATCAAGACATACAAAATGGAGGGATTTCATCAAGTCACACAAAATGAAGGGATTTCATCAAGACATACAAAATGGAGGGATTTCATCAAGTCACACAAAATGGAGGGATTTCGTCAAGTCATACAAAATGGAGGGATTTCATCAAGTCACACAAAATGGAGGGATTTCATCAAGTCATACAAAATGGAGGGATTTCATCAAGACATACAAAATGTAGGGATTTCATCAAGTCACACAAAATGGAGGGATTTCATCAAGACATACAAAATGCGAATTTATTGTATTCTAATTAGGGACGGGCAGAGACACGATTTATAAAAACAGATAGATCTCCGGTTATGTATTGTTAAAGTTTCTTTAGACGCAAGAAACAGTATATTAACGTTGGAAACATTAATTTCGAAACAATTTAAATATTGCTGTTTACAGATAATTTTAAAAAAAATTTCAACATATATCATTTTAAAGTAAATTGGGAAAATGTTCTTTATTAGTTAATATATTTAACATACAATTATATTTTATCAATACTGTCTCAATTATTGAATATAAATTTTTTATTTTAATATTATAATTGAATGTTGTTTATAATATATAAGACTTATTATATGATTATTTATTTTATTTATTCTGTAGATATGTATTATTTTATGTACATATCGGAAATTTGTATCATAAGAAACATGGATAATGATAATGGTAATGTACTAATACTTACTGTACGTGCATTGTAAGTATTGGTATGTCAATTGTAAGTATAAGTAGCTACTACTTTTTGATACCATTTTACGAGTATGGGTAGGTGGGTGTGTTAATACCATCTTACGAGTATGGGTAGGTGGGTGTGTTAATACCATCTTACATGTATGGGTGGGTGGTTGAGTCGATACACAAAGATATTGTGCAAGTATTACTCGCCACTTATGTAATGTTAGTGCCTGAACACCCCCCCCCCCCTCTAATGGAAAAAGGATAATTATAGAACATGTATAAATTTCTTTTCATTTGTTTACAGGAAGTTTTATAAGTATAAATTATGTAATATATAACTTATTTTATTTTTTAATAGTTTTTTATACAGTAAGGGATGTATATTCATTAAAATATATTTGTATACTTGTTTCCTTTGCTATCTTGAACATTATATAGTCATTACGGTTCTCAAAGGAATTATAGTAAAATCTTTAACATTTAGATGCGAGGTTTTAACATTAAAAAGCATAGCCAAATGTAGTTAAAGATAA
This sequence comes from Stictocephala bisonia, assembly GCA_035578905.1. Taxonomy (NCBI): domain Eukaryota; kingdom Metazoa; phylum Arthropoda; class Insecta; order Hemiptera; family Membracidae; genus Stictocephala; species Stictocephala bisonia. The sequence continues at coordinate 7,729 of JAQJVL010006742.1, read as the reverse complement.
TCTTGTGAACAAATATTTTATACCTCTAACCATAGCACAGTTCAATAAAATTAAGTATGTTTCATCTATTTATTTCAAAGAAAAATTAGTTTCTTGTACTTTTCAAATATAGTTCATTAGATATGGAAAAAACAGTACGGTACCTAAAAATATTATATTTTATTTGCTCTCGGACATTTTATTCATCACTGCTTTAGAAATTTAACAACTCACATAATTAAAAATCACATGGTGTCTGAGGGATGTGTTTTACACGGTTAGTATATTACTTATAAATAAATTTCTTGTGTAGTAGGATTATTGTTTCCTATAATTTTATTAGTTAGTGAGGTCTGCTACAACTGCTGCTATAAACTGTATTATAATTACACAAGTGTTGGGAATGTGTTGGCGCTGCACTAAGGATTAAAGACAACAGTATAGCTGCAGTAATTAGAGACAACAAAATCAGCGTAGTATAATAAATCTATCTGTAGGTATATAATATAAATGGTAGTAGTTAAATGTAGAAGTACTTCAAAATTAAATATTTGATAAACTGGATACAAAATTAAACGTCATATGTTTGAAAATGTTTTCTGAATTATACTAGTTTAGCGTGGCTATGAATTCAGTATGAAACTCTATACTAGAATACTACTCACCTAGCTACGTTACAAAGAAATTCACGAATTACTGGGATAGTAAATATAAATAGTAAACAATTATAAAAATACTTACAACCTTAAACGTTATAATAATACGATACGAAAAAAATATAAGAGAGCTTAATATGCACAAAGTAAGATCAAAGAGCAATATTTCTCAAAGAGAATTACACTAAAAAGGTTAAAATGGATAATGCTTTTTATAAAGGTTATGGCCTATTGTGATACAATGCAATAAATGCCTAGAGTGGACAGGGTAAAATGGCGCACAGTAAAGAAATGAATAAATAAGTAAATGCCTTTATTATGTTATGCTGTCTTAAAACTTACAAGTTAATATTTTTAACAGTATCATATATTTGCACTTTCAGACCAAATGTTGTTAAATGCTTTGTAAACTAGTTAATCAACCACTCAACTTTGTATATTGGCACAAATTGAAAAATCAAAAAATCTATATTTGACAACCCAGTGTATATAGATTAGGAGTAGAATCGTGTGAAATTACAATATGATCACATATAAATGTTAAGTAGAATGAGTAAGTATCTATACATCCAAAATCGCCTAAACATTAAATGATTATTAATTTGGTTTCCTTTTTTTAATTGTAGATCAACTGCAAAAAATCTATTGCCCACAAACGACACATATATTATGACAAATTTTGTAAGTATTGTATTTTTATTTATTGGTGGTACTCAAGTCATTTAAACCATGAATGTACTGTAGTTTCACCAGAAGACTGCGTGGGAGGTTGGAGACTTGATGAAAAAGTTTAATGAATTCATTTAGCAGAATCTTGCATTCATGGCTCCACCCTTATTTACATTTAACCACTTTTCTTATAAAACAGGTACAGTAGAAAACACTATCCTTTGTATATAGGAATGGTATATATTTGTTTGTGTTTTTTTTTTTACATTTTATCAAACAAAATAACATATAATTTTATTTTATGGAATAATATGAAAACTAATGGAAGATTTAGATATTCAGGTTAACTTAAAATATAAATTAAAAATTAAAGTTTGTAAATGAAAGTATTACCTAGATTTCAGAATAAAAGTTGGTCTAATATTTCAATTTGAACTGTTGACATATTTGTCTAAATATTTTTAAATTTCAGATAACTATAATATAAACAATAAAGTAGATAGTGTTAACTTTAATATTCCAATAATTTACAGATACAAATGAGTAATTATTTTCAGCATAAAATCACAGCTGTTTTTTCTTCTAGCTCTGTGTTTTTATTATAGTTCAACATTTCCCTTGATTAATATTATTTAATGCCAATTTTAATCAGAAATAAATCGATTGGATTCATATTTATATTAATGGATTTTTACTTCCTTGTTAGTTGTCAGGATCCACGTTGTTTAACATTCCCTACTTGTGTCAGTCGTAAGAGAATGAGTGACTACGTGGCTCCTTGTGTGCGTGGTGAGAACGCCTACTGTGATACTACAGCATTCAGTTCTTACTATGTATACAAAGATTGCACTCATATGGATTGTGATGTGGAAGAAAAAAATCAATGTGAAAACAACCCTTGCCTAAACAATGGTAAGTGGCTTGAAATGTTTGGGTAATATTTATGTACATGTCCAAATGATTTTCACGGCAGAAACTGTAAAGTATTTTTTTCATACTACTGTTTTGTTAGAAGATATTTAGTTCCACCATTGATCGTATTTCTAGGCCAAATTTATTTTAAATCACACAGTTCAATACACCTTTACAAAATACCATCTAACAATTTTCACTGAAAACAAATAAATAATACCAAAATTAAACGAACAAGACATAAAACACTAACTTATTCCAAACCAATGGGCAACATTAATTATTTTTGTTTAATTAATTGTAATTGTTACTGCATGGATATCAATAAATAAGATAGTATTATATAATGGTTGTGTTATTAATATTTATATGTTTAATTAATTTTGTAAAGTTCTAAGACAGTATAAAGTCAATACTATTAATTTTACTCTTATATTTTTTATATTCAATAGTAATTAGAGGAAACTTCCATAACTTAACATCCTAGTGTTTATTCAAACTGAAATACAGTTAGTATTCAATCAAGCGTTTGCTAAACAATACACTTTTTGGATGGCTAATAATGGGTAACTATTTAATAATATATTAAGTATTAGAAGTCTTAACACAATTTCAAATAAGAAGGAAGGGAATGTTACTTTAGTAAACTAGAAACTAGTCTTGCTATTATTAAATGTTCGTACTTGTTTGAAAATGTAAGAAAAATATCTTTGCTAAGAACCAAAATTCTGATTCTCTCCTTTCACATTTGATGCGTGTAATTTTTCTAGGAGGTATCCATTTGGAAATTAATAATGTTTAAGACAAAAAAAGTCATTAAACAAATTTTAATTTCATCCTAAAATTATAATTTGCAAATAATACACACAATAAGAACTGTAATTTATTTCTGTAATTAATTATTAATGTCTAAAAACACTCCCTAAAAGATATCAAGATATACAATAAACTCTTGCCTCGGTTAGTCAATGCTTTAGTAAGTTGCAACTCACACTAAGCTCTTGTCTGTTTAATATTGTAGTAACATACACGTTAGCAAGTCAGTAAATAAAACTATAATCAAGCCTCAGTGATAAACGTTTTTACACTTTATTGCTTGTGATGGTCTTAGTATCGCATAAATATTACAGTGCTTTAAGTTAAATTAATGGACAAAAGGAAGTTTTCTTATAACAAGTTAAATTTCAACAAATATCAAATACTTTGAGATATTGACTAAACAACAAAATTATAGTTTAGTAAATATGTAATGAACATGGTGTCATATAGCATCCACAATTCTATTACATTCTTACATAGGCTATGAGATGCCGACACAACGTTGTGTGTATTTTCAGGTGAATATGAATTATGATTGAGTGTAGGATGAGTGTGGGTAAGTGTAGTCCGGTTAGTAACTGAGTTCAAATGTTCCTGAGAAAGGGCAATTTATTAGTAGCCCAACATCCAGGGCAACTAAGTCACCTAAAGCTTTACGTGGAATCCGAATCACGTACCATTATTTGAATCCATTATATTCAATGTACTAATTTTAAGTTACACCTGTAAATATATCAATGTGAAGTTCCTTGACACAGTTTACGCTATTTTCCTGCCTCAATTTTAATAAACGGCAATAAACGGGCGTCATCGGTGCTTTCAGGTTGCATGCAAGTGAGCGGTACCGGTCGTAACCGTACTTCGTGGAACCAGGAACGGTTCTATTTATTATTTATTATATGGACAAATAATAAATAAATAAAAGTTTTTTTAACACAATTTTGACGTGAACACAAGGCATTGTGTGAGAAAAAAGAGACGGTTCGCCCAATGAAGTGAATTGGTTCTGATAGGGTTGGATTCGAACCAAGAACGTCTTCAGCCCACATCTCGGCAAATACCATCCTGCTAGTGTAGACACAATTGAATTACAAACATTTATGTTTCTCTCTTGTTTCAAAACAGTTTTCAAACAGTTGACAAACATTAAGAAGAAACAAGATACTGTTTGTCAACAGTTTGCAAACATTGTTTCCAAGTGGGGACTAGACTTAGGACGCTCAAATATAATGACAATAATATCCTTGAGGTAATAGTGATGCTTTGTGTCACCTACTTTGCATATATACACGTGAATTTAACCACTTAAGAATATACAAACAAGATTCAAGAACATGTAATTCAAGATTTCTTTAACTTCAGATATGTAGTTCAAGACGTGTAAGTGGTATGCGTGTTTGAACATGTATGTTAAAACGTATAGTATAAATAAAATGTTGTGCTCAGAACGTCTACTGGAAATCAGGTAGATGAATTGATTTGTAGTTATTTAATAAAATTTAGTTTCTTGAACTAAAACGTCTTTTACAACACCAAGAGGTTTCCCCAGCTGTTCCTTGCGTTCGTACATCCTACAGAATAATGAATTATAAATATTCCATCAATCTGGCGCTGACATTTGATAGACAGGTGAAAATTGGTTTCCTCTTCTTCGGAAATGAGAATGACGCACTTTGCCCACATATGTAAAATTTAAACAAGCACTATTCTTTGTAATATTTACGTGTTTTCTCCTAGATTGGTGAGCTATCATACAATATTATATTTGGGAAGAGTCAGGAAATATTTAATGTAAGAGAAGTTGGTGGCATGTGAGACGCTTTATGCCTGTCGAAGGTAATATTTAGAAATTATTAAAAAAGTATATTCCAGGAAATTATTAAAAAAGTATATTCCAGTTATCACAGATTTTGTAAATGTGCTCAATATGTATTATTATGTTGTATAGTGATTCTCTCTACATCTAGCCCCGCTTTTTTATTTCACCCTGAAACAGTTTTATTACCTTGACAAAACTACTAAAGATATTGTGGTTAGTCACAAGCTCAAGTTGAGGAAACTAGCGAAATATATTAGTATACGTTAAATATAGTATAAACTGTGACTGTGGGACAAAATGAGGTTCTTGATTGGAATGTGGAATACAAATTAAGTCAGTAGCTTACCTGTATCCCTTGAACGGGTCTTTGTTTTGAATTAAACAGCAGTATAAAATATTGTTACCTAATAAATTTTCTTATCTTAATATAGCAAAAAAGTTCATATGTAACTGGTGTTTTGCTAAAGTGATTTTCAAACCCTTAACATTTATAACCATTCTAAACTTGGATAACGCTTGGTATCTTGGTTTCTAGTGATAAGCTGAAACTTTACTCAGTCTTAGCTAAAGACTCGAATAACCCTTTATTTAAACAATGTTACAATAGATACAAAAAAACATACAAAAAAGTTATAAGGGCTGCCAAATCCCTAGAAGTCAACCGAACACTTGATGGTGCTAAAAACTTTTCCAAAGCTGCTTGGAAGATTATAAATAATACAAAAAAACGTGTATTCAAAGAAACCAATTTAGTTGATTATTAATGGGCATGTCTACGACGACCCAAAATCAGTAGCAACGGAATTTAATAACTGTTGTCCAGATGAACCCTAATAGAAAATCATGTAACGGGGACACTACCCAAGAGAGGCGGGTTTTGCGGTCCATGATGCTGTCTCCTGTGTGTGAAGCGGAAGTGCCTCTGGTGATACAAAATCTTCCACCTAAATTATCCGAGGATATCAATGGTGTTTCAACGTGGTTATTGAAACAGTGTACTGAAAGTATTCTGTGCCCATTGACGAAAATAATAAACTCTTCGTTAAAAACAGGGTTGTTTCCTTCCAGACTAAAAAATGTAAAAGTAGTTTCGGTGTTTAAAAAGGAAGACCCAGCGGTCTTGAACAACTACCGCCCTATTTCAATTTTACCAGCTCCAAGCAAAATCTTTGAAAATGTATTTCTTTTCAGGCTGCTTGATTTTCTTGATAAAGAGAAGATTCTGAGCGAGGACCAATTTGGTTTTAGAAATGGAAATTCAACCATTGAGGCTGTCATCAGACTGGTCGATTTGGTGTTGGATGGATTAGAAAACAGACAAAACACTGTAGGAGTTTTTTAGACTTGTCCAAGGCCTTTGATTGTGTCAATCACAACCTTCTATTGGCAAAACCTAAAAGATATGGCATTCGTGGCTTTCATTACTCGTGGCTCAAATCATATTAGGACGACAGAAGTCAATGTGTTCAAATTGGTGATTTATTTTCTAATAGTAAAAAAGTTCATCGTGGAGTTCCACAGGGGTCTATTCTAGGCCCGGTTTTCTTCCTGGTTCACGTTAATGAGATAGGGTCTTCTGTTTTGAGTGGAAATATCGTTCAATATACGGACGATACAACACTCTGCTTCAAAGCTAAGTCCATTCCTGCACTTGAAATTGAAGCGTTCATGAATCTTAATGCCTGTGTTCAGCAATTTGAAAGGAAATATTTATCTACAAACCATTCAAAAACAAAATACATTCATTTTTCTTTAAGAGATCAAGAGTCTTGCTTAAAGCCACTGATAATGGTTGATGGCATTCTTCTTGATGAAACAAACACTATCAAGTGCCTGGTAATTCACCTAGATAGGACGTTGACCTGGAGCTGCCACATTGACAGCGTTTGTGCAAAAATTGCCTCTGGTATTTTTGCTTTGAGAAATATTTCAAAGTTTTGCACAGTTAATGTACAGTTAATGGCCTATTTTGGTCTCATTTACCCTCATCTTACCTACGGATTAAGACTGTGGGGTAGCTTTTCCTTAGACAAACTTGAAAGAGTTTTTCGGCTACAAAAAAAGGCAATCCGAATAATTACCAAATTAAAAGTTAGAGAGTCATGCAATCAGTCCTTCAGGGAATTAGGTTTGCTAACGCTGCCTTGCATTTACATTTTGGAAACTGCACTCTATTGTAGATTCAAATGTAATTTAACACGAGGTAGCGACATCCATCAACACGAAACAAGAAGTAGTCACAGTTTAAGTGTGGCTCGGCACCGTACATCGGCCCTGGAACGCAAACCGTCTGTAGCAGGCGTAAAAATTTTAAACATTCTCCCAGATTATATTAAAAGGGAACAAAATTTCAATAAATTCAAGTCTCGACTAAAAGGCTACTTAGTGGCTCTCGCTTGTTATTCTGTGGACGGCTCGGGAGAGATCCTGTATGAATGTTATTGCTGTAGAAGATTGTTTTGTATTGAATGAATGCGTTACTCTGTGAATGAATGAACTCCCAAACTAAACTTTGCTGAAATTGTTATTCTAGTTATTTTATCCCATCACTTAATGTATCATTAGTTTGTAGGATCATAATTATTAATAATATGACTTTTGCTATATAATATGTACATATTGTCAAAAAGCAATAAAAACTATTTCATTTCATTTCAAACTAGATAGGTGGTGTAATTTTTTTATAATTAAAAATTTAATAATAATTTATGTAAAATAAACTGAATTAGTTTAAATTTAGTATACAGATGAAGCATTTTAGAAAACTAATATCCTACTAAAGACAGTATCATAGAAATCGATAAAAACATGTTATAGTAATGAATAATTTAAGTTTACGATTATTAATGAATTATGCCTTTAAATGGCATTGGGA
>JAQJVL010006741.1:0-27386 GCA_035578905.1 Stictocephala bisonia | reverse complement strand
AGGTACTCTAAATTAAAACACTGCTTTTACATTTAAGTACGGGATACCAATCTGATAAAACATTTATACACACTGTCTACAGTTATTTTTAAACAGACTAAATAAATCTTTTATGGTGAATATGCTAGCCAACATAATCTATATATAGTGCTTCCTTAGTGTATAGGTGAATAGGATGTATGGTGCACTGGACGTATATAATTGGGCAGGTTATACCATATATGTATGTATGGGTGGAGGGTCATCACATACAATATATGTGTACAGGTGTGTGGGAGGATCATAACCACTAGTGTCAGTAAAATTTGAACAAAAATGCCAATGTAAATTTATGATTTATGTACAATAATAATTGACTGAATATGATTGTCAGTTATGCTTTTTAGTAAAATTTAAAAAGAAAAATGATCTCTTGTCATAAAGCTAAATTCAAAGTACTTAGTCACGCTCAACCTGCCTCGACTCTATGAAAATCGGTAAAACTGTTAGAGACGGAGCATAGAGAGAAATTCATTATTAATCATTAAGTCATCGATCGTAGAGGTATATGAGGGGTGAATGAGTGTGATGAGCGTAGATGAATGAGTGTAGTCATTGTTACGTACTAATGTTGACTCTTCTTAGAAAGTGCCATTTATTAATAGCATAATAGCTAGGGTAAATAAGGGACCTACAACTTAGTGTGGAATCTGAAACAGTTTGGTCTGATTTTCAGCGTTCAATATTTTTTAGTACTTGAATAATATGAGACAGTAATACAAACAAAATAATATAATCTATCCTCTTGTTTGAGCTACTGACAAATAACAATTATTGTTGAACTAACAGTGATAAGTTTTTTGAATTATTGTGGAATATAAAACAAATTCTCAATATCATCTCTGTTTTCAGCTACTACCCATTTTATTTATATATGTTTAAACAGCAATAATTTAGGCTATCAAGTTTTAATGAGACTTGGAAATAAACTATGGAACTTAGAGCCCAGTGTAATCAAATGATGTGATTGAATGAAAGATATAAAAAGATTCAACTCATAAAATGAAGAATCAGGAAGTTTAAGTAAATGGAGAAGTACTAGTGAGGCCAAAAGCACTTGGAAAGTGGCTGGGCATGGAAGTAGGTAAGAATTATCTAGCTGGTACAAAAGGTATAAATATTATTATATTTATATACAAGGAGAGATAGGGCATCATAAACTTAACTAGGAAGACAAGTTCATCAACAACTTTCCGTAGTAATCAAAATAAGACACACAATACTAATTTTCAGCACCACTGGCACTTTCCTCAGGTAAGCAGAGACTCATCTGTCTGTCAGGCAAGTTTGTTTATTTGCCACTTCAAGGTGTTGGTAGACTCGTCTTTTTAGGTAAGATTGCTGGATGCCCTATTTATCCTTATATAATAATTCCTTGCCTAGTGCTCTGTATTCCAACTTTGTATTATCATGTAGATAGTATAATTAATCAATGTAATACTTTTTCAGGATTATTCCATTGTCAAAGAACAAGACAAAGAAAATCTTATCATTACGAATCTTCAGAGTAATTCTTTTCTAAACCACAAGCCAGAAACTTATAATTTCCAGTGAGTTTTTTAAGAACATAAAGCTATTGAGTTTCTCATTTGTTTGAATGAACTTTTAAAATCACTGATAACCAAACATTTATTATATTATGTATTTATAGAATCATATAAAAATATGATAGATCACACTTCTCTTGAAAAAGAACTATACAATAAGAAATAGTAAAATTACTTACAAAATGTAAACTTGTAGAGAGCATTCTTTTAATTACTAATATATTGTAATAAAAAAAAGGAAAACAGTATAAATCTATAATTGAATGTCATATAAAGTGTTGGCTTAGCCAAAATGCTTGTTTAAATCGATTCCTCTATACCAATGAATGCAAATGTCTATAAGAAGAACAGACCTTATGGTAACAAGTCAGCCTATTTTCTTTAAGTTTAATAAGTTGCCGAAAGAGTACTCTGCTCTAAGTACAGGCAGAGTGAGAGGGCCAGTGACCTTAACCGGAGGGTTCTGACGTTATCGCAAAATAACTGTCAAACAACCTAAGAGTGGCTGTCCCTTGGATGGGTGACGGTCTGAATGATCCCGTCTTTGCACGCAGCCCGCCTGCCTGGTCACTGGTTGTGGCTCAGAAGTCACCCTTAAACCATTGGTCCTCAGGTTAAGTTTTAGAGAGGGCTTCTCAGCCTAACTTCACCTGGTAATATAAAACATCCTTTAACCTTTCTTGTGAGTAAAGGCAGTGTGAGAGAGACAGAGATAGTCAGCAGACAGTGCGACAAAGACATATATAGTTGATGTGATCTCTCTCACACACACTGACTTGAGGGTAATGACATTCTGCACGATCTACTGATGACCACTGATCAAACTAACGTTTTCAAGCTGTATGCCAGGTTGGTTTTTTAACATTGAGTCTGCACTTCTTAAAGAGATTTTGTAGTCATTGACTATATACTATATAGATGCAAAAAATGTTCAGTGCCACTGGCTCTTTCTTCAGGTGGGTAGAGAGACTGAGTAGAAAGAAGAGTTCTATTCTTTCTACTTAGTCTCTCTACTCACTTGAGGAAAGTGTTAGACTCACTGAAAATTGTTGGTCATGTGACTTATCTTTATTTGTTCTCTACTGCAAAATGTTATTGAACTTGTCTTCTTACTAGGTAAGTTTGCTCATTGCTGATGCCCTATCTCTACTAGTATACTAATTCCTCGCCTATTACCCTTTAACCTAACCTAAAATACTCATGAAAAATGTTGTTCTCTGAAGAAGATTTTAAAATCTATTTTTAAGTTGCTTTTATACTTATTACCTCTATTAAATTGATTACATTTTTTAAATATACTTTTCAAGTTGTTGTTTATGTGTGGGATGATCATTTGGTCTCTCAGATGATTACTCAGTTTGAAAAAAAAATAATATGTAGTAGGACTTTTATGAGGTAAAAAAACAAAGCATTAGGAATTTAATAATAATTACATAATGTATTTCATATGCAAACTAAATAATCTAATCGTGTTAAAAAAAAGTTTCCACAAAAATAATAGAAGATTCAGATTACCAAGAAAAGTAAATGTTGAATATATTATATAAATAGAGAATAGGTTTACAAGAATAGGTCAGTCGGTTGGCAGATACACTCACAAACGTATTCAGACTTAATTACGCAACTGTTCTTGAATGATTCCCTCCCTGTTATCGTCACATTTTTGCTCAGGGGTTTATATATATATATATATATATATATATATATATAAGGGGTGGGGGGCTGCAGTAGTCGGCCATCCTGGATCTATTCCATAAGACCAATGTGAAAGGAGCAAGCTGATATTTTACACATTTCTTTCAAAACAGCAATGTTTGATATGTCATTGTACCCTAACCTTACTTGACCTAACCTTGTTGGTCTTGTAACGGAGGAAGTTGATCGCTTAGCATATTTTAATTATTGTGATACACTTACACTTATTGTCATCAGAATGAAATAAAGTTTTATAGCGAAAATAAATCAAAACATATGCAAGGGAAACTAATGAACAACAACAATTTTTTATTAGCTTTGAAGGAAATTGAAAATTAAATTAGTAAGAAGATACCCAAGGAACATTTCTAGAATATCCATAGAGAACAGTAGTCTTAGGTTTCAAGCCTCCACTCCTGTGGTGCAAAAAAAGTAACCAAACTACTAACAGTGGTGAAACTACACTACTATAGGATAAGGCAGAAAAACTCCTGAATATTTTGATTTAGATTTTAAAATTAAAGCATTGGCAGATAAATGTATATCCCTGGAACAATGTGTGACAGAAAAAGATGAAACTATCATTTTAAATCAACCCCTGCACAAAAACTACATTTAAAAAAAAATAAATGTAGGATCATGAAGAGGGACACCATATGGAAGACAGGGTACCAATATATAAAAACCCATCAGAAGCAGTCAATATTAAGAAACCAAATATTAAAACCAAAATAAACTGTTATAAAAATAAGATGTTTTGTGTGCGGATAATCATGGAAGACACCTGGCCCACCTGGAGTGCGCTCAGAAGACTTGCTTAACCAACGTTTAATTAAAAATTAAAATCTTAAAACGAATGATATTTTTATTATGATGTATGGGAGTAATGATGTTGCTAAAAATCGTTATTCATAACACTCTAAGAATAGTCGGCAATGAACAACATGTCAGGACAGATCTGACTTACCCAAGCGTCATGATCTGTCGAACTGGTCTTGTGTAAACAAAGCAGAAGACGAAGTGAACAACAAATTAAACATACTAAGTGAAAATCAGCCAAATGTTAAATAGCTGATAGAAGTATGTATACGAGTCATGGAATGCATTTTAATGGCAATTGGAAGAGGTGGCGTAGTAAACAAATATGTCTGGCAGCAAAGAACATACAGCCTTCGGAAAACTATCAGGCACCAGATCGAGAGTACCATCCCTGTCGTCAGATCCCATTAAACATCAATCCATAACACAATTATTTAGCATGTATAATTTAAATGTCCAGTCAATTAGGAATAAATAAGATTCTTTAAGTGTGTAGTTGATTGATTATAATTTTAATGTGTTAAGTATTAATGAGCATTGGTTGTGTAAAGATGAGAAGGATTTGTATATCCCAGCAGGATATAGCCTAGCTAGCAGTTATTTAGGGAGCCTCCTCTCCTAGGAGTGGCAGCAGCATTTTTGTTAAAGATAATTCTACATACGAAGTCATAGGCTATAATGTGGGGTGGAACAACAGCTCAGAACTTACATAGAGTGCTGGTTGTACAAAAGAGAGCGATCAGAGCTCTCTCAGGTCTGAACTATCATGACAGCTGCAAAGAAGCTTTTAAAGAGCAAAAAATCTTGACAGTAGTGGCACTGTACATTCTCGAGACTATCATGCACGCTGTCACATCCAACCAAACAAGACTAGCCGACCAGCACCACTACAACACCAGAAACAGACACAACTTCCTACTGGAATCTCATCATCTCAGCCTTTACGAGAAAAAGCCTTCATATAAAGGTGCAACGTTATTTAACTTGCTTCCTGACCACTTGAAGACCCTACCTGCAAGAAACCTGAAGACCGCCACAAAAAACTGGCTGCTGCAACACTCAATCTATTCTGTGAAAGAGTTCCTTGACTGGAGGAATAACGCAGCATCAGAACATCTATAACCATTGTTTTTTTTTCTTTTTCTGTTTGTTGATGAATGTAATAATTTGACTCTATTGCTTTTCTCTAAGAAAATGTTAATAAAGAATTCTTTGATTTGATTTGATTGATAAAAGTTTTTGTAGTGTTAGCTGTTTACTTGAATAATTTTAACTTAATTTTGGCATCAATATATCAAAAACCTAGTCTAACTAACAATGAGTTTTTAACCTGCTTTAAAAATGTTATTCAATTTTTGTACAAAATTTTTGGAAAATCAAATTTTGCATTATCAAGGGATTTCACCATAAACATGTTATTAGATTCAAATGCAACTAACAATTTCATGGATCTATTGAGATAATATAATTTGTATTGTTTGAATATTGAATCCACCAGAGTAGATTCTTGTTTAGACAACATCATTACGAGCACGCAAAATAGCAATGTTGATTGTACAGTCGTTAATCCCCACTTAAGTAACCATGCTGGAGTGTTGACTCATTTTTATAACCTTGTGATAGATAATAAACCCAGAAAGGTTAGAAAAGTGAGGAAAATAAACGAACAATCTTTTATGAGTTTTAGAATTAAACTCAGTGAGACTGATTGGACTAAACTGTATTCTTGTAGTGGTATAAATACTTACTTACTCTTACTCCCAGGGCCATCTATATCGCAGGTGATATTTAGCCACACCAACAAAGCCTCTCCAGATTGACCTCTCCTCTGCATTCTCTTCCATCTTTGTTTTGGCCTCCCACGAGGTCGCCTTCCCTCAGGGTTATTTTTGCTAACTTTCTTTAGTTGGGACTCTTCTCTCCTTCTCAACACATGCTCAGTAGTGATATAAATGAGGCATGTAATATTATATTTATAATTTAACAAATTCTTTTGAGGAATGATTTAGTATAAGAAATGTAAGGATAAATTAGGCTTCTAAGAAACACATTTCAAATGGTTTACACCCGAGTTAAAAAGTATAAGAGAATATTTAATTGTATTATATGATAGATTTAAGAAAACTAAAGGCACAACCAAGGAAGTTGACTGTAAATATTTATGCAATGCTACTAAGAAATTATACAGGGCTAAAATTAAGCAGCAAAGAATAATACATAATGAAAATCATATAAAAAATTCTCAAAACAAATATAAAGCTGCATGGAAAGTTATAAAAAATGAAACTTCCTGTGGCAACAAAAATGTGTATGAACAAAAAATTGATTCAAATACTTTTAATAATTATTTTATTAACACTGCTTTACAAATTACCAATGATACAACACTTTACAGCTCTGCCCTGCTCTTAAATAAGTTTATTGATGATTGCAGTTACAGACAGTAAATTTGTGTGGAAGAAAATATCAGAGCATGAGGTTGTAACATGTGTCTCTACATTAAATAGTTCTAAAAATGAAGACTTTTATGGTTTGTCAATTAGAGTTATTAAGGAGATAATATGCATAATTGTTAAACCCTTAATATATTTGTACAATTTTTCAATAGAAACAGGGATTTTCCTCAAAAATTAAAAATAACAAAGACAATACCAATCTTCAAAAAAAGGAAACAAAGAGTCTCCTTCAAGTTATTGACGTATAGCATTAGTACCAATATTAAGTAAAATTTTTGAAGTATCTATTAAAGTGCAGCTTTTTGAATATTTCCAAAAATATAATTTTTTCTGTAAAAAGCAATATGGCTTTCTCCCAAATCTTAGTACAATAACAGCTATTGAAAATATAGTAGAAAATGTTGTCTTAGAAAAATGAGCATACAAATTTATATCAGCTCTATTAACACTACGTGACACGCGTGGAAATAATCCCGTGATAACACGCGTGGCGGGGATTCCCTCACCATTAGTTTTTTTGCTATTATTTATTTCAGATTAGGAATATTGCCCAGTTAAATGTATTTTATTTTGCATTGCACTATATATTAAATATTTACAAATATGTTACTTCGATTTAATTAGATTTTAACAACAAAAATATGAACACAACTTACCTTGTTATTTAGTGTTTTGGTTTGTAACGCCACAACACGCGTAGGCAGGGATTCCCTCACTAATGGATAACAACCAATATTGTGGTCACAATAATAAACTAAACAATTTGTTGCAATTCTCACTTTATTTACACATACATAAATATAATAGCTGTTGATTATAAAATAACAAAACATTGTATTTATGTTGGATTTATTTAGTCCTCTTCTTCACCTGATTGGTAATTTTCATGGATTTTGTTGCAAACTGCTTTAGTGTGTTCACAGCAGATATATTTGTGACAAGTATTACATACTGTCTTTGTTTTCTGATTCTTCTTTAGAGGACAATAGCTGCACTTTGTAAGAAAATATTTACAATCACTAACAAGTTACACCACAACACACGTAGGCGGGGAATCCCCGCAAGAGAAGAGATAAATGTATGTGTATAAGCTACCGACGCTCAAGGTCGACTGGCAGTGCCGAAAACGTAAGCAGGGGAAGTGGAGGGAAGATGTCCTTGAGACACAACCCCCTCCCAGTACGCATTTCTACAAAGTAAACAAAAAACGACGAAAGCGGGGAATCCCCGCCAGGCGTGTCATGTAGTGTTAATTTACTTAACAAAAGCATTTGATTGTATTCGGCATGAACTGTTATTGGAAAAATTAATATGCTATGGTATTAGGTATCAGGTAAGGAGCTTAGTCTGATAGCAACTTACTTAGCAGGAAGAAAAAAATTGTTGTTCATGTCACGATAGGTCTGAGATGAAAGATACCAAAATCCGATACCACAGGGATCTGTTCTGGGTCCATTTCTGTTTGTAATAACTATTGATGATTTTGCTTCTGTATTGTTATGTAGATCTGTATTATATGATGACGACACCACCCTCATTAATTCAAATTTTAACTTAGAAAATTTACTTTTACAGCAGAATGTAGCTGTGGAAGTAGCTAGTAAGTGGTTTAAAGAGAATTCGTTGTTGGTTTAGTTTAATTTTCACTCTAAATAATATGGTCCCAACTAAAAAAAGAGTCAGTAAATTTACTTGGTATAAATATTGACTCAAAATTAAATTGGAATTGTCGTGTTAACAGTTTATGTTCCAAGCTATCCAGAGTTACTTATTTCCTGTGCCAACTAAAACACTGTGTAAGCACAGACATGTAACATCAGCATACTATGCCTTTTTTCATACACACTTGTTGTATGGGATTGTGTTATGGGAGAATGCTTGTAGTTCTGTTAAAGTACTTATAAAACAAAAGAAAATAATGAGACTCATTGCGAATGTACTAAAAATGGAATTATGTTTGCCTCGTTTTGAGAAATTAGAAATAGTGACTCTTCCCTGCTTATATATATGCTTGTCTTGTTGGTGTGAAATCTAAACTAAGTTCTTGTACGTACATACATACATAAACACAACAAAAGGAATAAACACTTAATCAACTTGATGTCAATGAAATTAGAAAAAAATAACAGGAGCCATTTGTGTATAAGAACTAGACTTTTTAATGAGTGCCTGAAGAAGCATGGAGTGTAAATATTAACAAATTTAAAGTAACCATAAAATATACTAGCTTAAGAGAAAGGCTTTTTATTCCATTGATGAATTTCTAATGAGTAACACAGAAGAAATAAGATTAAAAATTTTTGTAATCCATTTTTTATTGATTGTCTTTTTTTTGCTATATTTGTTTGTTTTCCTTATTTATTTAGTGATATATATGTTGTTAATGTTGTTCAGTAATCTGAGTCTAAATAGTTTTATAGTTATTGGCATATATTAATATTGTACACATTTTATTACATAAGTGGTACTGAAGACTTTTCTATGCCTAGAAATGAAAGTTTGATTGTGTAGTACGATTGACAATGTCTATTGCATTTTTTGTAAATTGCTTAATGACAAATAAAGAACCTTGAATCTTGAATCTACATGAGATTGTTGAGTGAAAAGACTGGAAAATTGAAAAACCAATATAGCAATCAAGGTTAGGCTTATTCAAGAATGTTTCACTATTAAAATTGTTAGAATCGCCTGACAAACCAATGTTTTAAAAGATTACACTTTGATCTATATTAACACGTGAGCTATATTTTTACATAATTTCAGAAAATTTAACATTGATCTCGTGGAAAATAGATTTGTGCTTGATGGGAACAATGCCGGAAGTCACCAGAATTTCTGATTACTCCAGGCCCCCTCCCTTTAATTCTGAACTAGCCATTCTAATTAGCAAATATTTTAATAGACAAATTTAGGTTAGGTTAAAGGGCACTAGGCCAGGAATTAGTATATTAAGAGAGATAGGACATCAGCAAACTTACCTTAAAAGACAAGTTCACTAACATCAGAGTAGTAGTCACAAACACAAAATACACAAAAGCTCACAAATTTTCAACACCACTGGCATTTTCTTCAGGTGAGTAGAGGGAGAGAGAGAGAGACACTGAAATGACTTCCACTATTGCTGGGTAGGTGGCTGTGGTGGGGGGGTGTACATCCATAGAGCAACACTCGGGTGTAGATGCAGTATTTCAGTTAGTATATATATATAAAAATATAAATGAAGTTTGCTGATGGGGAAGGGGTTGAAGGGAAGTGGTCTATCTTATGTTCAGATTAGGTGGGTCACGGGATTTTGTTATCCATTGGTGTGCTAATTCCATCCTTCGGAGTTGGGAACTATTGGCATGGGAAGGAAGGGATCTGATTACCTTAGTGGTGTAACACTGATCAAAATTTTGATTATGGAGAAGAGTATGGGCAGAGACAGGTTTTTCAGGATTTTGGACTTTGCAATCATGTCTATGGCCATTCATGCGTTTACGAAGGGTTTCACTGGTAAGGCCAATATATTGGGCAGGACAGTGCTGGCACTGGAGTTGATAAATTAGATTGGTGGAATCACAGGAGTGGTTTCCAGGTATCTTGTAGGTTAAGGAGGTAGTGGAGCTGGTAAAAGATGTGGCTGAGAGATGAATAGGGCAGGTTTTGCAAGATTTCTTGTTACAAGGATTGGAACCGGGTGGTTGCTGGTCTTTAGGACAGGTCAGGATGTTGGGATCAGGTAACTTAGGATGGACCAGGATCTGGCGGAGGTTTTTGTTTTGTCTGAAAGTTACAGTAGGAGGTTTTTCAAGGAGATCTTTGGTGTGGGGGGAAGCTTTTAAGATGTTGAAGCCATCTTTCAGGATTTTGTTGAGTTTTTGTAGGCCATGGTGGTAATTAGTGATAAGGGGTAAGCATTGGGAACTGCTTCTGGTTTGGGGTTGGTTTTGGGACTGGGCTAAACGGATTTGGTTTTTAACAAGGTTGGTAGGGTAACCTCTCTTTTGGAAAGCACTGACAAGTTGGTTGTTGTATTGATTTAGGTTTCTGGGAGAGGAAATGATACGTTTGGCACGGGTGGCTAGGCTATAGGGTAGGGAGCGTTTAGTGTTGTTGGGGTGACAGCTGGTATAGTGAAGGTATTGTTGTTTATTGGTAGGTTTGATGTGAATATCAGTGAATATCAGTTTATTGAATAACGTGAATATCAGACATTTCCTTTGGCCGCAACCTGAAGTTGAAGATGTTTTTTGAGAACAACACCTTCAACCCTAATCCTACGAACCTGCCTGAAACCTGCCTAGCGCGCTTCAAACCTCCTTCCAGCTTTGACCCACCACCACTACCTCCTGACCATCCTATTGAACTTTACCTTAACTTCATCCTCCAAAAAGTGTCAGATCCTCAGTTCTTCTCCCAACTACCTAAAGATCAGAACCTTACCATCGCTGAACGCGGAGCCATAAAGTCCCTAAAATCCAATGACAACATTATGATCCTTCCTGCCGATAAAGGTTCCACCACTGTTATTCTTAACAAATCCGATTATATCAATGAAATTAACCTCCAGTTGTCCGATTCCAGCACCTACAAAAAACTTGACTTCGACCCAACTGAAAAACACAACCAAGAACTGAAAAATCTCCTCCTTCATCATGCTAAACACCAAAACCTAACCACCGCCAGCCAAATCCTGCTTATCAATGAACAGCCTACTCCACCCCAGTTTTATATCCTACCCAAAATCCATAAAGGCACCATCCCTCCCCCTGGTAGGCCTATTGTGGCCAGCTATAATTCTGTTACCGAACGCATCTCTGCCTTTGTCGATGATAAACTCCAACCTCTAGTACAACAACTTCCTTCCCACGTCCAGGACACCAATCATTTCCTTAGTCTCCTCTCCAATCTTCCCCAACCTCTACCCCTTAACACCAAACTGGTTACCATTGATGCTACTTCACTGTACACCAATATACCCCACGCTCATGGCTTAGCTGCTATTGAGTATTTCCTCAATACACGCCCTCCAAACACCAAGCCTAGCACTTCCTTCCTAGTTCAGCTGACTCAATTCATCCTTGAAAAAAACCACTTCCAAAGTTCTGGCATTAACTACCTCCAGATCAAGGGTACCGCTATGGGTACCCGCATGGCCCCTTCCTATGCCAACCTGTTCATGGGGAAATTGGAGAAGACTTTCCTTCAAAAACAACCCGTCCAACCCCTCTGCTGGCTCCGTTTCATCGATGATATTTTCATGATCTGGACTGACTCCGAAAACAATCTTGAAACCTTCCTTCAAAGCCTACAAAACTTTTCATCACTGAATTTCACCTGGCAATCCTCTTCTGAACGCATAGTCTTCCTTGATGTTGAAATTGGATTGGAGGACGGTGTCCTTCAAACTGATATTCACATCAAACCTACCAATAAACAACAATACCTTCACTATACCAGCTGTCACCCCAACAACACTAAACGCTCCCTACCCTATAGCCTAGCCACCCGTGCCAAACGTATCATTTCCTCTCCCAGAAACCTAAATCAATACAACAACCAACTTGTCAGTGCTTTCCAAAAGAGAGGTTACCCTACCAACCTTGTTAAAAACCAAATCCGTTTAGCCCAGTCCCAAAACCAACCCCAAACCAGAAGCAGTTCCCAATGCTTACCCCTTATCACTAATTACCACCATGGCCTACAAAAACTCAACAAAATCCTGAAAGATGGCTTCAACATCTTAAAAGCTTCCCCCCACACCAAAGATCTCCTTGAAAAACCTCCTACTGTAACTTTCAGACAAAACAAAAACCTCCGCCAGATCCTGGTCCATCCTAAGTTACCTGATCCCAACATCCTGACCTGTCCTAAAGACCAGCAACCACCCGGTTCCAATCCTTGTAACAAGAAATCTTGCAAAACCTGCCCTATTCATCTCTCAGCCACATCTTTTACCAGCTCCACTACCTCCTTAACCTACAAGATACCTGGAAACCACTCCTGTGATTCCACCAATCTAATTTATCAACTCCAGTGCCAGCACTGTCCTGCCCAATATATTGGCCTTACCAGTGAAACCCTTCGTAAACGCATGAATGGCCATAGACATGATTGCAAAGTCCAAAATCCTGAAAAACCTGTCTCTGCCCATACTCTTCTCCATAATCAAAATTTTGATCAGTGTTACACCACTAAGGTAATCAGATCCCTTCCTTCCCATGCCAATAGTTCCCAACTCCGAAGGATGGAATTAGCACACCAATGGATAACAAAATCCCGTGACCCACCTAATCTGAACATAAGATAGACCACTTCCCTTCAACCCCTTCCCCATCAGCAAACTTCATTTATATTTTTATATATATATACTAACTGAAATACTGCATCTACACCTGAGTGTTGCTCTATGGATGTACACCCCCCCACCACAGCCACCTACCCAGCAATAGTGGAAGTCATTTCAGTGTCTCTCTCTCTCTCCCTCTACTCACCTGAAGAAAATGCCAGTGGTGTTGAAAATTTGTGAGCTTTTGTGTATTTTGTGTTTGTGACTACTACTCTGATGTTAGTGAACTTGTCTTTTAAGGTAAGTTTGCTGATGTCCTATCTCTCTTAATATACTAATAGACAAATTTAGTCGCTTGCACTCCCAGACATATTACAAGAATGATGAATTTTATTTATTCTTAAGAGAATGATCATCAAGATATTCCCGAATATGAATTTAGAATTATTTTGATGAGTGAGAATGTAGTCATTGTTAAAAACTAAGGCAGATTATTCCTCAGAACATATTATTATTAATATCCCAATAAAAATGAACAGTTGGTGGTTATCAGTCTTTCCCTTTCAAAATTCGTTATACTGATTGGGATCAAACTGAGAACCTTCAGCATATGATACTAGGCTTTAAACCAACAACGCTACCTAAATATTAGATGTGATATATTTGTTGTAAAAGTAATCCAGTTAAATTGATTGGCTGAGTTAAATCATATTACATTCATGAACCTTACTAGCACCTTTTTTTTTATTCACAATCTAAAATAGTAATATTTTACTTGTGTTTAAGTATTACTGTAATAGATTTTATTTGCTAAAGTCATGTTGGTATTTATTATATTTTTACAGATTTTTAAAGGTGTTTGATTGTACGACCAGTCAAAATCTGTTGTATGAGACAGTCGCTCAACCAGTTGTTCAAAGGTAATTTTACTGTATTTTCCTAATCCCTTGACTCCCAAATATTGTAAAGTTTGCTAATATGTAATTAAAAGAATAATTTAGTTATTGGTATTTTTAAGTTAAACTCTGTCTGTTTACTACTTTACTTAAATTTGCCATAAATATATTTTAGTTAATAAACTGCTGTTGATGAAATTTGAATTATTATTTAGAGTTTCATCATTTATATTTTATATCATTTATATTTATAACACCCCGTCCAACACCATTGTGCATGTATGGACGGGGTGTTAGCCAATATCATTTTTTGTGTATAGGTGGGCGGGTGGGCCAACACGATTGTGCATGTATGGACGGGGTGTTAGCCAATATCATTGTTTGTGTATGGGCTTGTCGAAGTTATTGTATTGCACATAAACATGAATTGCTTTTCAGATTTCTTTGATTCAAGTTCATGTTGCACATTCTTATATAAAAGATACTTGGAATAATGTTGTGTTCTTGCTTGGCCATGGGGTTAATCCTTACGCTTGCTTACCCTTCCCTCCGTGGTTCTATTGCAACCATCACATCAATATAAAAGCACAGCCTGCTGCCGTTCTCCTTGATAACAAAGCTTTTAAGTGTATAAAACACTGTATACTTTAGGGAGATGCAAAGTCGAGCAATTATGTCAGAGTTAGTCTAGTAGAACCTTGCTAATTTGAAGTTCAAGGAAAAGGCAATTTATTTCGAATTATAGGGTGTTCGAATTATCGAGAGTTCTATCATTCCAACTCTCAATAATAATGTGGAAAAAATTTGAGTTATAGGGGTGATTACTTAACTGTAAAAACATATCCTAACACATAAAAAAGCAACAAATCAAAACAAACCACACGGATCAGTGGACGACAATGACTAATGGGTCAACTCAGGTGGAAACTGCATACAGTATACTGTACACATTAGTTCATGTTTCAACAGGCTTGTTTTTGCCCTCATTTCGAATTTCTGAGGCTTTCGGCGTCTCAGTTTGAATTGTAGAGGTTAACTTCGAATTTTAGACGCAAGGCTTCGAATTGCAGCAGCAAAATTCAAATTATAGAGGCCCAACTGTACATAAATTTGAATTGTAGAGACTAAATTGTGCGGTAAATCCCTTAGAATTATCAGAATATTTTTTAAAGAATATTAGAGGTTTTCTTAAAGGAATAGACAGAAAATATGAATTGTAGAGGTTTTTGAATTATCGAGGTTCGAATTAGCGAGGTTCTACTGTAGAAATTACCTTAAATATTTCACAATGAATACTGAATCAACTAAGCTTTTTAGGCATGTTTATGGTTTTTGTATCAGGTATTTGAAAATTATTGAATTAAATTAGTGTCAATGTAACTCTTATTGAAAAAAGGACATGTTGAGGGGCTGTTTCTAACCTTTAGCAATGGAATTTCAAGAGCTCCTTTCTTAGTAGGTCTCTATTATACAAGAGATAATACCCTCAAAATTTCATCAGAATCTGTTCAGTGGTTTCAGAGATTTTGTGATGAACAAATACATCGTTTTTGCATTTTATATATTAATATCTCAAGATTATATCTCTTATTTTTAAAACAGTTCAGCCACCCTAGATTAACACTTTGATCTAGATTAACATGTGAGCTATATTTTTATATAATTTCAGAAAATTTAACAGAAATAAGATTGGTATCTGTTGTGAAACATATTACAGCTTTTGTACAATTGGTAAATTGAATATCAACAGCAATTTTTGGGTGTGCCAAAGCACACAATTGTTGAAGAAATTTTATAATTCTTTACATCAATAAATTTGCTGAGCATCAACATTTCTTTTCTTTTTTGTTATAATTTTAAAGACTCCATCCCAGACAAAGCTCCTGGCATTCCATTTTCCATATGTTTGAATGTTGGTACTCTTTAAGTTGTAGCCTTTCTGAATTTAAAATTCCCTAAAATACAGGCTTCATTTTATTTGTTAAGCATTACTTAGGGTTTTCATTGATGCTCCTTAAGAGTCCGCAAAGATAGAATAACCATATTGCATTTATATCCTATAAGAGCAATTTTAAATGTGGTACAGCATTGTGACTTGGCAATTTGTATTTTAATTTTTTTTTTTTAATATTGATTTATGATGAAATAAATAATAGTGAGTTTGATTTGAATCTGAGTTGGCACTGTTGGCGCAGTGCTGTAACCCAGCTACTTGGGAACAAAGTGTTTGGGAGATTGTAGGCTATAGGTTCCATGCTCGGTCCTCTTAATACCAACACGGCGTCCCCTCAATGTTTGCTATTGACATGGACACCACTAGAGAAGTCTGGGGTGTCCATGTTGGATGATAGTCAAGATTCAGATGTTGTGTAGGGAAACAGAACTGAGTGTCAGACTTGTCAGTTAGCTGAAAATCAGATCAACACTATGTGGTTCGGAATCCACTTAAAGCTGTAGGTCCCATAGTTGCCCTGGCATTGGGCTATTAATAAATAGTCCTTTCTGAGCATAGTCGAACTCAAGATAGTAACAATGACAACACTCGTTTATCTACACTCATCACACTCATCCACCCCTCATATTCGCTCATATCTCTACAATCGGCATCTTAGAAATGAATAATGAATTTATTAGTTTAGACTATTTTTTGAAAAGACAATTAGTGGATTCACTAGTAACTTTTATGTTCTTTCAAACGATGCTCAAAATTATAATTTTCGACAAATCACCAAGTTACGATGATGTACTGCATTTAACATTGCTCTAATGGGATATAAATTCAATATAGTGACTACCTATGCAGACTTTTAAGGTCAATGATATAATTTTCAGGTAAAATAACAATTCCTTCATATTATATGGAGATTATAAATAAATCATAGATAAAACAATCAATATAATAAGATAAACAGGTATCAAAAACTTATCTGAGAGGACAAGCCCTTTAATTAAAACTTAAGAAACATAAAAGCGCACAAAATTACCTCACATCTTTTTAATTGATCAGTGCACAAACAGAACAACAACTGTTCCTGTGTTGTGCCTTCTTTATGTTTTCTTGTGTTTTTGTTTGTGAGTTTTACTTCTCAGGTAAGATCTATGATGTTTAATCTCTCTCGTTAAACTGATTGCGGGCCAAGTGCCCTACAAACTGTCCTCAGATGATAAAGTATAAATAGTTTTGTGTTCCAAATGTTCTTAATGTTTACATGAGAAAGAATTATAGACTTTAGGGTACGCTTAACTCAAGTTGTAACGCTGCTGTAGCATTGATACAGGTTAACAAATTTCTAATAAATAAAATTACAATTAACTATACACATGTTTTGATTGTTTAATGTTACAGTGTTCTTAAAGGATACAATGGAACAATATTTGCATATGGACAGGTAAATATTGAACTTAATTGTTTGTATGTTTTGCAAAGTTATTCGTGATTAAATTTATACTTTAAGTTCTTAGTTCTAGCTGTTTCTTTTTGAGTTTGTTTTATCGACAGGAAGTAACAATTCAAAATGAATGAAAGCATTTAAGATGAATAACAACATTCAAAATGAATGACTATAATTGAAAATATCAAACATTTTCTTTTAATTTAAATAAATACAAATTTGAAGAATTTGGTCTAAAACAATTATTTGATAAATATCTTTGGTTAATATTTTCAACTAAATAACATAATTGGTAACTGAAGTTGTTACAACTTCAGTTACCGATGGCAAGAAGGCAAAATGTAGCTTTTTAGTATTTTAAATATAGAATCCTATATAGAATATCTTAGACAAAAAGTATATACAAGCTTGGTTATATACAAGTATATACAGTTATGGACGAGACATCGTGCTGTGCAGACGCGTCGAGTGGTCGCTCTATCAGTTTCAGTAGATAAGATAACGCGGACTAAGTTGAATCCTGTGTCCATTACCTGGAAATTTCTATGTGCTTTATTATATTGTGAGCTTATTACAAGTTATACGCATACGATAATTATGGTGAAGTGTAGTGTTTGTAAGCTTAATATAGCTAACAAGCAGTTGAAGATTGAGTGTAGCGATTGTGGTGGTGTTTCTCACGCGAACTGCGTTAATTTGTCCAAGAGTGATGTTGAATATATCTTGGAGGAAAAACAAATATGGCGTTGTAGTTCATGCAGCCAGAGTAGACGAGAAAGCATGGTCCTTGAGACATCACTTGATGAAGGCAAAGCCTCAATGATAGAAGTGATTAGTATGCTTAAAGAGGCTAAAGAAGATCGAAAAAGGTTGGAGAAGGAGTTAGGAAAATCTCTTAACACATGCCATGAAAAAATTGAAGACAATATGAAGTTGATTGAAAGCCAAACTAAGAGGTTAGAGGAATATTTCAGTAAAATAGAACAATTGACTGAAGAAAATAAAAGTCTTAAAGCCAGAGTGAACAGTCTTGAGGAGAAGATAGAGGATAATGAACAGTATTCGCGTTTAAATTGCGTTGAAATCCGAGGTGTTCCTATGGAAAAAAATGAAAATATAATCGAGACTGTTAAGAAGGTTGGGATGGCGCTGGATATGCCTATTAAAGAAGAGATGGTTGATGCCTGCCACCGTTTGCGTAAGAGAAATGATGTGAATCCTCCGGCAATCATAGTAAAGTTTGTGAGAAGACTGGATAAGCAAAACATGTTACAAAAAAGAAGAGTTAAGAGAACCCTCACTACAGCTCAAATGGGATATCCAACTACTTCACCAGTGTATATAAATGAGAGTCTCACTTTTCTACGGGCGAAAATCTTTGCTGAAGCTAGAGAAATCAAAAAAGAAAAAACTACCGGTTTCTATGGGTGAGAGAAGGCAAGATACTCCTGCGAAAAGAAGAAAGCTCTCCAGTCATCGTGCTCACTAAGTTGGAGGACATTAACAAACTGTAATGTATGATAATTATAATATTGAAATAGTACACCAAAATATTCGTAGTATTAGAGCTAACTTCGATATATTCTTAGCAGAGCTATCCACGTACAGTAAATTACCTAAAATAATTATTTTAACTGAAATTTGGATCAATGATCACGAAAGTAGTTTATATGAAATCCCCAACTATAAACTTAATATAAAAACTTGTGAAGAACACAGAGCAGGCGGCGTGGCAGTTTACGTTGATTTATCCGTAAATGTGTGTGATTGTGTAAATGTTAACTTTAAATCTGCTAATGTAATATTTCTAAATTGCATTTTTTTCAAAAAATCAATTAATTTTTTGATTATTTATAGATTTCATGCTTTTTCAATAGGGTGTTTTGTAGATGAGTTGGGAATATGGCTAAGAGAAAATTATAATTTGAAAAATATGGTCATAATATGTGACATAAACTTAAATATATTATATGAAAATAACCACCAAATTGATTTATATAAGTTTCTAATGGCTAGTAATGGTTTGGAATCTTTAGTAAACGAACCCACTAGAACTATTTCAAACACATGTATTGACCATGTATATGTTAGAGTAGAAAACAAAAGTGAAATTCCAATCCAGACTACAGTTAAGGATTTACACATAACTGACCATAGTATGATAGTAGTGTCTATAGCTAACGTGGATTGCAGTAATGAAATCAATTTTCAAACTCATTACAGAGTAGATTATGATAAACTCAAATCTAATCTTGATAGCTTGGATTGGTCACCAGTTTATTTACATTTAAGTGCGTCTGAAGCCTTTGATCAGTTTCATGACATGCTCACAAGAGAAATATCAAATAGCTCCAAGGAAAGTTTCCAAAAAAAATGTAGTCGAAAATTAAAACCATGGATGACGAGTTTGATTTGTAATAAGATTAAGTTTAGAAAAACATTGTATAAAAGAATGAAAAAAAATCCGGATGATAACAGATTTACAGTTCAATCAAAAGAATATTGTAAAAAACTAAAAAAATTAGTCAAAGAGACTAAACAAAATTTTTATATTAGTAAATTTATTGAACATAAAGGAAATAGTAAGCAGTTATGGAAAACAATGAACGAGCTAACTGGTCAAAGGAAGCAGACAAATAATATAACATCACTTGACATAGATGGTAAACTTGAAGAAAATGACTATCTTTTAATAGCTAATACATTTAATGACTATTATTTGAATGTTGTTGAGAATTTAGTTGCTTCTGAAAAGAGGCCTGTTAATATAGATGAATTTGAAGAAAGTGCTCAATTTCCTGTTGGTAGTGTAAATTTGTCAATGTTTTTAATTCCTATCACGAAAGAGGACATTGAAATTGAGTTACGATCTTTAAAAGTGGGAAAATCACCAGGTGTAGATAAAATAGGTACATATTTGATTAGGCGTATTTTTAGTAGTATAAGCGATGTGGTACTGTATATTTTTAATTTAAGTTTTGAAACTGGAATCTTTCCTCAAAAAATGAAGGAAGCTATCGTAATACCGGTTTATAAAAAAGATTCAAAACTTCTTCCAAAGAACTATAGACCTGTGTCTTTAGTTATAACTTTTTCTAAATTATTAGAAAGACTTATGAAAAAAAGGTTACTGTTGTTTTTTGATAAGGTTAATTACATAAGCACAAGGCAGTTCGGGTTTCAGTCGGGAGCCAACACAGAGAAAGCGCTTTTACATTACGTATCATCTGTATACGAGGGCATAAACAAAGGAAAGTGTGTAAGTGGACTTTTTTTGGATATTTCTAAAGCCTTCGATACGGTTAACCATAAAATTTTGCTTAGTAAGCTACACGGATCAAGCATTAGGGGTATTGTTCTCGATTGGTTCCGTAGTTACCTTAATGAAAGATCACAAATTGTTAGAGTGAATGGTGTATGCAGCGATAGACTTGTTATAAAACACGGGGTGCCTCAAGGCACAGTATTAGGTCCCATACTATTTCTTGTATATATAAATGACCTATGTCAAGGTAACTTTAAAGGACGACTGACCTCGTTTGCTGATGACACTGCACTTTGCTATGTAGAGGAAAATTGGGAGGATGTCGTGGTGTCTTTGAATGTAGATCTAAGATTGTTGAAGTGGTGGTTTCTTAAAAATTATATGGTTCTAAGTGTTGAAAAAACGTCTTATCTAAATTTTTCTCTAAGAAACACTCAAAATAGTTTCGAAGGTCTTGTAAAATACAGATGTACAAAGTGTTTGTTAGAAGATTCAGAGTGTAGGTCATTGTGTGCTGTTATACATTATAATCAGAGTGTTAAATACTTAGGTGTGTTTCTTGACCAGGAATTAAGTTGGAAACAACATATATCATCTTTAAAACTTAAACTAAGTAAAACACTGCGAATTTTTTATTTTGTGCGGGGTTTATGTCCGATAGAAGTAAAGAGAACGTTGTACTTTGCTTTGGTGCAAAGTAAAATAGAGTACGGCTTACTAATTTGGGGTGGAATTTACTTGTCCAGACTAAAACCAATAATAACGTTACAAAAGCGATTCATAAGAATTGTAATGTCGAAAGGTTATTTTGAACCAACTCGTCCTCTCTTTATCGTCCTGAAAGTTTTGCCACTTAGAAATTTATTTGTCTATAAAGTATTGCGAAATTTTTTTGTTAGGAGCGGAAACATGCCAGGAAATGAAAATGAATGGATGAAAAGACTTAGAAATCCTAGACAGTTATTTGTACCGAAACCAACAACTACTTTTTTTACAAAATCAATCTCGTTCTTAGCTCCTACAATTTTGAATAAGATTCCAGAAACATTAAAGAAAATTAGATCTATACACTCAGAAAGGCAAGAGATTGGTTGTTGTCTTTGGGAAATGGTGCTGTCGAAGATGTATTAAATATAAGAAAATAGAATAAATATCACTTTGGGTAAATTTTTGCTTAAGTATAAAATACAAAATAAATAATATAAAAATAACAACTTTAGTTGGACACGACATACTTAAATTGCATATGTTTTTAGTTTTTCTTTATACATTTAGTACAATGGGTAATTACTTATTGATTGGCCACTCGACGATGTTAATATTGAACATGGCAGCCTCAAAACAGATAGTTTAGCTATCTTCGAGGTGCCTAGTCACTGCAGTACCATGTGGGACTATATTGTTATAAAGTAATAATGTATACTAAGTTACAAATCATGTCAACTTTATACTTTTTAGTTTTAAGTTATTGTTAGTATTTACTTATAAATGGTATTCAATTTTTTGTTATTGAAAGCTGTACTGTATGTGAAATAAATTTCTTTCTTTCTTTCTTTCTTTGGTTTAACATGTGTTATTGTTTTTACATAAATTATGTTTTCACAAACTATGTATAAACAGCTTCAGTGGAAGAAGCAAAACAAAGAAGTTACATAATCATGCACTGTGGTAGAGACAAGTGGTTTGTTAGACCATTGACTATAAAAATAAGAGGACTGTCTGCTCAAATGAGTTCCCTGAAACCGGTTTTGCTGTTCAGTAAAATTAGTTATCGTTCAGCTCTCTTTAAATCTCTCTTCATCCCTCTCCCTGTCTCTCTCCAGCACACGCTGCAGCTAATAGTACACCAAATAGTCATCCATCTGTTCTTTTTGAAGTCGTCCAACTCGCTTATTTGAGACCTTTCACCATTAGATAGCAGCACAGGAACGTGACTCCAACAATCACATTGCCTTGGTTTGTCTGTTTGTTTCTATATTTAATGCTACATTGGGTGTTTGAACGTTATGGGCAGAAAAAAATATTCCTAATGTGTTAATTAGCATTTCAAAATAAACTAAGGCATATAATTTACAACTGAATTATGCGTTGGTAGAAACACAATCCAAGTGTATCACAACATAAATTTATTACAATATAAGTACAAAATATACAAATATTATGGAGGTAGATTTCAGCAAACTCTTCAGAAATATAAAAGTAGCTTGATCTAATGCTGGTATGCATGGACTGAGCTGAATTGCCCTGGTCTGTATTTATAGTTGAAGTAGGTATTGATAGTGTAAAACAGGACTCTTTAATTAATATTAGAACCGAAATTAGGTATTCGTCATGATTAAAAACACTAAGGGTTCAAGAACAGACCCTTGAGGACCCCTGTTGTACACTTTTATGTTGAAACAGCTCAACGTCCCTGAAACAACCTGTTCACAACACCACAAGTAAGAAAGACTTTATCAACCCCAACGTGTGGGTTTTGGCTCCATAAACCCCCCCTATTAAAAAAAAAAACTAAACTTCATAATATATAGATTTAATAACTAATTTAAATTATGATTCCTTTATATTAGTTGATGATTATAAAATAATATAATGTTTGTATTGACATACAGTAAATTTCTAGACGGGGAGTGGAAAGACCTTCACCATCTCCGGAGATCAAGGCAATCCCGGCATTGTACCTAGAGCTCTTTACGACATCTTTAAATCCATTGGTCAGGTCTGTATTCTAATGTACTCTATTGTAGCTTAATTAATAAATCAGTAATTTATAAAATAAATTATTAGTCAAGATTGATATAATATTGTTCAATATAGTGTGTCTGCATGTGATTATTTATAAGTACATCTATAGATGTGGGAAAAATTGTTGTTTTCTGAAAGTGGTTGACAAATTAGTTTGTTTTGAGATAGAAAGAAAACTATAATTTTCTGTTATAGCTGTACAACTATTTTTGTAAATATATTTAATTTTCTATAGATTTTCAAATTTTCAACAAACTAAAGATTTTTTTCTTTTTAAATTGTTTTTCAAATATGAAATAGAAGTTTGACCTTACCAATAAATAATAAGATCTCTCTTTCTTTTCAGGCTGAAGATAAATATGACGTAACAATGTCTTACCTAGAAATCTACAATGAACACAGCAACGATCTTTTAATTCCAGTAACTAACAAGTAAGTACAACTGCATACTTGGGAAAGTTAATGATTTTTTTTAACTGAACAAAGTTAAAGTTAATACTCTAAAAACGTAACTGATTGAAGTTAAAAGTTAGAATAAATTTAAACTAACTGATTAAAGCTAAAGTATTAGAAAATTAACTGAAATTGAAAGTTAAAAGTTAGTTTTGGTACAGTAAAATATACATAAACAAATACTCAACCTGTATTATCTTTTATTATTTATAATATCTTAGATAAATAGGCCTATTTATAGTACATTATCATACAATACTATTAATTAGACTATAGCAATTTCTACAGTAATTTTTGTTATATAACTGTCCGAAATCTTACAAATTAAATATTTAATTTAATTTCTAAAATTATTAACAAAAACTGACATAAGTCTTTGAAATTAAAGTTTTACATTTTTAAGCTATACTTTGAAAAATCAATAACTATCTTATAGGAAATTCACGATAACAAAACTTTTTTTAATTGGCGCAGATAATAAGAAAGGCCAAATAATATCGTGACATGTTGACTCCAGGTGATTTTTATCAGGCGTGCGATGATAAGGAAGGGTCACTGATAAGAAAGTATGGGGATTAGCGGTAAAGAAAAACTGAACAAAATATACTCACTCTATATTAGATGTTTAAGTATTTGCCGTTCTGAGTGCATGTTTTATTCTTACTGAAATAAGTTAATTAAAAATTATGAAAACTATATAAATCATTAAAAAAATACAAAACTAATTACCATTGATAATATTATTAATATTAAAGATAGTATTATCATTATCTTTTCTTTTCGACGGTGCCGATAGCAAAATAATGAAAACAGAACGAAATATAGCAATTGTTACTTGAAATATGTTCTGCAATCTTGAAGATAGTTTATTCTGTTGCGTGGTATCATATACTGGATTGAATTTACCTAGTAAGCCTAATTTAAAATAAAGTAAACGCTTGAGGAAATTTTGGATTGACTAACCATTTAAATGGTTTTTCCCGACTTCTTTTTAACAGGACAATTTGGATTTTATGTAATGATCAATTAATCAAGTATTGACAGCATTAACGTCAAAATGCAACTGATTTTCCTAATTAATTATACAGATAGATGGGTAAATAGGTAAAATTACAGTATTAGAGTTTATGACAGATAAACAAGCTTAGGCCCAACACGTTGATTTAAAACAAGATAACTAAATGACTATCTCAACTTTACCCCTAAACATAAACTAGTCAAGTGAAAAGATCATTTCAAGGACACAAGTCAATCCCACAACAATGGTATACTCGTTTGGTCCACCTTTTTTATTTATAAGGTAGTAAAATGTGAGTAAAGGGTAGGGGGTGCGTCTTCAAAACAGTGACCTTGCTTGTCGGTGACAATTGGGCGTCAGGATGAGGAAAACAATCGGTCTTTGACCTGAGTTTTAGATACTTTCTGCCCAGTCCACATTCCTCGGACCAAATTGCACCTTTTATCACATTTGAAAAACTAACTGAGTTACTTTAACCGTTAGCAAGATTTTCAACTAGTTAAAGTTAGAAGTTAAACATTACCAAAACTAACGAATAAGTTAAAAAGTTAATAGAAAAAGTAACGATTAAATTTAATCGTTAATTATTTTTAATCGTTAATCCCAAGTATGCAACTGAAATATGTTTAGTGAAAGACTAGAAGGTATACAGTCTAGTACAGTTTTAGAACCATCTGATAGGATAAATACTTCAGATTATTATTTCCAGTGATTTTCTTTTTGGACTTATAATGAATATTTCTCCTCTGTTCAATTGAATACTTATCTAAAGAAGTATATTTTTTGCTTACAATTTATTGAACAGTAGTTTTTCGCTCAGAAGGGTTAAAGAAAATACAATATTATTTAATACAATTAGTTTCAATTACAGTGGGCACTAGTTGCGCAGAGCTCTTGCCCAACTACTTAGGCACAATGCATTGTGGAGATTGTAGGGGATGGGTTCTATGCTCAATCCTTTTAATACTGACACGGCGTCTGCTCTTTACTTGCCATCAACACTTCTAGAGAAGTGTTGTGTGGTAGTCAGGGTCTGGATGTTGTATAGGGGAGAGAACTGGAGTGCCAATCAGGCTTGTCAATGAGCTGAAAATCAAACCAATGTTACGTGGTTCAGATGTAAAGCTTTAGGTCCTTTTAGTCCTGGCTATTGGGATATTAATAAATAAGTAGCTCTTTCTGAGGAAAAGTCGAACTTAGTAACAATGATTACACTCGTTCATCTACACTGATCACACTCATTCGTCTCTGAAATTCGCTCATATATCTATGATCGGCGTCTTCCTAACAAATAATATTAATTAATAAATGTTAATTAATTTATGTTAAGTGTGAATAGTAAATAATATTAAGAAATAGGAAAGGATTATTAAACAGTTACATAAGTTATTAGTTGTTTTTTTATTTTAACTTATATACGTCAGAAGTAAATAGTTTTTAGTGTTCAGTTAAACTAACCTAAAATTTTACAATAATTAAGCTATTCAAACAATAGACGACAGATTGCCAAGTTCTCGTTCACCCATCGAGCTTGAAGTCTTGAGTTCGATTCCAGGAGTGGCATATGTTAAAATTGCAAGTCAAATCCCTCAGTGTTTATCTGGCATCGTGAAGCAACTGGGAACCTTTGACTCGGTAAAAAATCCTGATTATCCTGAAAAAATTCCTGATACTGGAACTAAAGTGTCAGGTTCTAAAGTGTTATACAATATCGTTGAGCTAAACACCATTCAGCACATATTTTTGTGGAACCGTTCACAAATTTTTTTTACTATTAAAGTTTTAACATTTATTTTTAGTCATTTGCATCATAATATCATATTATATCTTTTTGACTCAGTACATTTTTTTTTACAGGAAGAAGAAAATTTTACTTCGGGAGAGCTCAGATAAAGTACTGCAGTGGCATAATTTAAGTCTCATTCCGGTCCAGTCCTATTCTGAAGCAATAGATCTGATTGCTATTGGGGATAGTAACAGGTAAGACATTGAAAGCAGTAACTCAAGTCTAGATCCTACTTGATACATATTTTTGTTTTAAACTTCACTCACCAGTTCACATGGGCCTACAGGCTTATGCATGAACTTTATTCAATGAGTGAAGTACCGACCGTTGGCTCAGTGGGCATTTGAACCTTGAACCTTGCCCTCCGCAGTATAAAGCCTTAGCCACGCTGGCAAACTATTATAAGACTTACTTGTCCTCTTAGACGGGACTGTCTGTCTACATGCAGTATAACCTCTTGTATGTTCAGGGTTATCACAGCCATTTTTACGAGGGATATTGACTATTGTGACAGTGTACCGACTCTCCAACATGATTTAGGCTACAAATAGTCAAATTACTACAAGCTCGCTGTATTTATTTATTGTTTTTTTTTTTTCAAGAGCTTATTATGTTTGATTTACACTCACATTTCATAATTGCTATAAATTTGTTTTTCAGAGAATTGACTTAAGGAGTATAATACAAAACAAACAGTATGTTAACATGAGTATAATATGGAAAAGATAAACTAAACTAAAAATAATAATGAGGGAGAATAGCAATGAGGGAGAAAACATTAAAAAGAGGAAGTGGTAAAGCGATGAAATAAGTATAGTAAGGTTGTGATAATCTGATGG
Source organism: Stictocephala bisonia (assembly GCA_035578905.1). Classification (NCBI taxonomy): domain Eukaryota; kingdom Metazoa; phylum Arthropoda; class Insecta; order Hemiptera; family Membracidae; genus Stictocephala; species Stictocephala bisonia. Next base: position 165 of record JAQJVL010006741.1, on the reverse strand, counting down.
CTGGTTTGCTTGAGGTAGCCGGAATATGAAATTGGTTATGAGGTTGTCAAGGATTAATTGAAAAGTATAGGTTGTTCTAGTAGAAACGCCGGATTTAAATTGTGAACAAAAAAGTTATTTCCATACAAAAATACCAAAATAACATTTAAACAATTAACATTTCAT
>JAQJVL010006740.1:0-27385 GCA_035578905.1 Stictocephala bisonia | reverse complement strand
CTTTGGTAGTAGCACAGTCTGCCCTGTCACAGGTCCAGGATTTTGATTAGGCCGTTATTTTCTTATACTCAGCGGCTGACAACTGAACGCAAACTGGGTGGAACCAACGTTTGCAAGTGCTATCGCATTCTATACCTTTGTCGATAACTTTTTTGCAACAGACAATACATAGTTCTTTATCATCAATAACTGACGCCATAGATGTTAAATTTAGCAGGAAAGGAGATCAACCGGTGATATAATTCAGCGTTACAACGCAGTTATCTACAAAGTTATGATTATTTGTAGACACGATCCTAACCTAAAAATTAATAGCATAACAAATGCAAGTTAAACCAAACTTCCAGAACTCAATAACAAAAAGCAAACAGATCTGTAGGGTTAATAATAGGTTAGGTTTGTTTTTATAGGTAAGGTACGTTACACTCTGTTTAGTAAGGCTGGACTGGCTTTGATTACTTTTTAATAACTTAATCTTACCAAACCTAACACCCTTACTGAAACCAGCACATTTTCGGTTAATCATTGACCCTTAGCAAAACCCTTGCCATATTTGTGATAGGGACGTGATTCCACTTATTTTGAGTATCCACAACATTATATTCACACCAATAATGATGGATTTAGGAAAAAACTAAATTGTTCCGTTTTCCCTCATTTTCACAATTTTCCAGGCTTTTCTCAAAAGAAAAAAAATTTGTTGTACTTTCAAAGTAAGCCCATAATTTTTGTATTTTGAGAAAAAAACTTGAAAATGCAAAATGTGATATATTGAATAATTACCATTTTATTTTAGTAAATTACGTACATTATGAACGAACAAGAGACAGAAAGGCTTAATAAGTTACTTGACATAGTTTAAAAGGAAGAATCTAGGAACGTTTTTAATAAAAAGTATTGAGAGTACTGTCTAAAAGACAGCATGCTCAACATCTGACATTAAAGTTAAGAGCTGACTTCCCGAGGGTTAACACGTCGGTGGCTAGGCGCGGATAAATCCGCGCCCTGCGGACTCTCCGCGCATCCTGGCAGCGGGTTTTGCCGCCATTTGTAGCCTAGTTGCATGGTTGATTCATCAGTGTGAAATCGGATCTTGTAGAGATAGGACGTTACGATGTCAGGCCCTTGTACACGAACCTATTGATTTGTGTGTGTCAGTCGCAAGTTTAGAAGTTTTTTCGCTTCCCATAAATGTTTTCTGTTTATTTGTGTTTTTTAGGATTAGAATGAATTTTGTCATTTCAGGCTTAGCCCTCAACGTGTTAATTTGGGTTTAGAAAAATGCAAGTCAGAGAAAACTTCAAAGAGCCAAGTAGTTTTTCTCCACATTTAATGGGCCTTATAAAATCGTAAATAAAGAGCCACAGTGTGTCAATTTAATTTCTGTCAATTACAGTCAGAAATAGAGGCATATGCTAATCTTTAAAGCTAAAAATATCTTAGATTTTTAAAATATTCAACAATAGGGCCTGTAGCCTCTTTATCTCAGGCTACTATTAATAAGTAAATTATAGATTTATCAATTAACTTACGAATATGTTGAAATCGGGTTGATGGCAAATTTTGTTAAACTAATTCTGATAAAAACTTCGTTTAGTTGTTAACCTAATTAACAACTAGGTATTGTTGAAGTATTATGTATTATCTTGATATAATCATTCTTTTCTTTTTGTAAACGTTGAATTTCTTGCTCCAAATCTCTAACTTTTTTTGTTCTATATATAATGGTACTAATAGCGTAAGAAGAATAAGCTGCACAGCATGAAAAAGTTGCTGTTATTAAATTGAGAATTATTTTGCTCATATCACTAAAATTTGTAATACATAAAATTATATAACAAACAACCCAATAAATTACTTGCTCCAAGTCACTACTGTTTTCGTTGAACTTGTATGTGAGCCGAGCCGTGTGGTAGTGTGGTACGCCTAACGCCTAATAAAAATTATATCAGATGATGAGGGCCAATGAGGAACAATAATAACCGACCTTACCTTTTTGAGCATTGGTAATAAATATACATAGAGTAACAACCATGGATATATCATATACCTTCTATTATACTAAATAATAACACTTTATATCCACCACTATTTTGATTTTCCTGTTCCTGATGCTGGTAGACACTCTTTTGAGTGGACATTTGTAACTGCTTCCGACATTGTAAATAGATTTAAGCCTACAACCAGTAACGATATTTTTAATATGTCAACTGACTTCTGAAAAAGAATTGTACTGCCATAGCTCCACTTTTAGCTCAGTTAATCAATTCTTGTTTGCTGTAGGATGTATTTCTAGAGATAATGAAAACCTCTAGAACTGTGTGCATATATAAGGAAAGCACTCTTGACGAGGTTTCCAGTTATAGGTCTATTAGCTTAATTCCTATACAGTCCTAAGTTTTTGAATCTGTAATGCTAGAACAACTGTGCTGTTATTTTGAGATGCATCATCTCTTTTCCTTCAGTCACATTTTGTATGGCATCATCTTATGGGGCCACTTTCTCCAAATACATGAAATTTTGCTTTAAAAAAAGGGTTTTAAGAATATTATGTAATGTAACTTACTATGACTGTTTAGAGACCGTGAGAGAATGAGATTTTATCACATTAATTATAGAGTACACAACAAAATACATAGGGGGCGAAGGACCACTTAATATTGACCGATTAAGACGGTGAGGGATTTATGTCATAAGTAGATATATATAGATAGAAAGCAGACAGTACCTTGAGCTGATGTAAGGTGAAAATATAACACACACTTGGCTGGTCGTCGGTTGGGTAGTCTACAGCTGCGGGATGACCCCGGGACGAGAACTATGAGAAGAGAGAAGTTCTTGTAGAGGAAATGAGCCCGAAGACACAGGGATAGTCACACACACACGATATTACTACACATACGCACACCACAATAGCACTTGCACGGGGCGAGAGGTGGAAACTATATATATACGGTGACGGTTATAAACAAATGAGGTTGTTACAATTAGAACAAATTATAAATTAGCACGAGGTAGAGAAAGCCCACGACATACATAACGACTGTACGTGGCGAGAGTTTGGAACGCACTGGGGCTGTGGCAGTCTTTTCGCGGCAAGGGAAGAGGGGGTTTTGCGCGGTTTTTTACAAGAAAAGAGAGGGGGAAACCTTCTAACCTCCAGTGCTATATTGCCCAAGTGATACCAACATAAAAAATAATATAACATAAATTGAAGACTATTAAAAATAACAGAGATATATATACTTATACTAAAACTTAAGAATACTAAACATTCCGGCCCCCTTGAAGCATTGCAGGCTTCAACAAAACATTGAACACACAAGGGAAAAAATATAGTACATGGGGGCGGACACTCAATCACTTATTTCAGGGGTAGAGGGAAGATCTTGACGACTGGACGCGTGAGATGTCCGGTGGCCGTCTTGAGGTCTACGACACGGACGATGTCGTCCTTGCCAGGGTGAGTACCCGTCACTCGAGCAAGAGGCCAAGTGAGGGGTGCAGAGGGGGCGTGCACAAGCACGAGGTCACCAATCTCGATGTTATTCTTGGAGCTGGTCCATTTTGAGCGCTGTTGTAGCATGTGGATATATTCCAGGCTCCAGCGTTGCCAAATCCGCTGGTGCAAAGATTGTGTCAGTTGCCAATGTTTCAGGCGGTTGAGGGGCACTTCACTGACGTTGCGTTCAGGGACAGCAGCCAGGGTGGTGCCGATCAAAAAATGACCGGGAGTCAAAGCGGTCAGATCAGAGGGATCGCTTGAGAGAGGCGTGAGAGGCCTAGAGTTAAGCATCGCCTCCACTTGAGTTGACAGAGTTATAAACTCGGGAAGGGTTAAAATGGTGTCTCCCATCACACGTTTTAAATGGTATTTTGCCGACTTCACTGCATTTTCCCATAATCCACCTTGATGGGGAGCAGCGGGGGGGTTAAAATTGAAGCTGATTCCACGAGGGGCGGTGAAGCGATGTATCACTTCTTGAGCAGAGGTAGAGTTGACTTGAGTGTCGATGAGGCGACGAAGCGTGGCATCGGCACCGATGAAGTTTGTACCACAGTCGCTGTAGAGATCTGTACACAGACCGCGGCGAGAAACAAAACGGGTTAGGGCGGCTATGAAACCGTCTGCAGTGAGGTCCGTGACAACTTCGAGGTGTACGGCCTTGGTCACCATACAAACAAAAATACACAAATACACTTTTACGTGCTTGATAGAGCAAAGGGTCAACATCTTGTTCATAAAGGGTCCACAGTAGTCCATGCCGGTAGACGAAAATGGTCGAGCAGGGGTCACTCTGGAGGGGGGTAGGTCACCCATCAGGGGTGTTACGTTGCGAGGTTTATTTTTAAAACAGGTCACACATTTAAAAATTCGTGAACGAATCACACTTCGGGCACATAAAATCCAAACAGACTGAGAGAGGAGGGCTTGTGTGAGCTGAGGTCCAGAGTGGAGGTGAGTAGTGTGGCAATGATCCACGAGCCGGTCCACAATATGGTGTTTTTTGGGCAAAAGCACAGGGTGACGGACGTCAGAGGAGAGCGAGGTGCGGCTAAGTCGGCCGCCTAAGCGCAGAAGTCCATCAGCGTCGAGAAAAGGCTTTAGGCGTTGGAGTCTGGTAGTGCAGTCCCGCTGACGTTGAAGAGAAGAGATGTCCTCAGCAAACGAAGAGTCCTGGACGAGTTTAAAAATCTTGAGTCGAGCTCTGTTGAGCTCGGAGGGAGAGAGAGGGCCGTGGTGGGCCGATTTACGACAATTGCCAATGAAGCGCAGCAAGAGTGCTACGATGCGCACGAGTTTATTCCATGAGGAATAGGCGGACAGGAGATCCCATTCAGCTTGGTGAGCGGAGGTGAGGACAACCAAGGGAGTGGTCTTCATCTCTTCTGAAGCTGAGATATCCGTGTCAGTATCGGGGTGAAGAGTGGCGTCAGGCCAATGAGAAGGTGGCATGGAGAGCCATGGTGGTCCAGTCCACCAGAGAGGGTGTTCCACCAGTTCCGAGGCGAGGATTCCTCGCGAGGCACAATCTGCTGGGTTTTCCTTGCTGGGAATATAACGCCAGCTTGAAGGAGGTATGAGTTCTTGAGTCTGAGCAACACGATTTGCCACATAGGTTTTTAGCCTATACGAAGGAGTCTGCAGCCAGGTCAGAGCTACCGTTGAGTCGCACCAGAGAAAACATTTTTGGAGGGAGAGATGTTCTTCAAAGTCATGAACTTTAGTCATGTGGCCAGCGGCTTCGCCATCTCTCATGTATTGTACATAGAGATCACGTAGTTGAGGTTGGAGCTGGAATTTCCTTTCCAGGGAAGACAGTCGCTTCGTGGCTATTTCACGGGAGTGACCAATAGGAGGGTGGTCAGACTTGAAGGGCAGTTGGACAACATATCTTCCGTCTTCAGTCCGGCTGTGAGTGGCTGCGAAGTGTTGATCACAAGCTTCTTCTTCTTGAGACTTCCGAGTAGAGTTAGGGAGTTCTTCCTGTGTCCAGAAGCGTTGTAATGAGGAGTGAAGGTCCGCTGAGTCACATACCGAATGAAGCGTCACGAGGTGTGAAACAGGATAAGCAGAGGCGTCACAAGGTGCGGAGCCCATGACAACATATCCAAAGTGAGTTCCGAAGAGGTGAGGTAGGCCGGGTCCGAGTTCATGACTCTCATGAGTGAATAGTCTTGGGAATAAGGCACCACCCAGGACGACATCAACACTGCCTGGAAGGTGGAAGGTAGGGTCGGCGAGGACGTAGCCCCTGGTGAGACGAAAGACCTCCGGGGCGATGGGAACTTGAGGGAGATCCGTGGTCAGGTGATCCAGGATCAGCATGGGGTGTTGTGAAGCGATGGATAGGCCGGAGAGTGTCTCAATGTTGAGAAGAGTTTGACCTTTGTTTTTGGTAATGTGGTTACCAAGCCCTGTGAGTTGAACTTCGGATTTAAACCGACGTGCGCCTAAAAGCTGTGCGACTCGTTCTGTGATCAAATCCGTCATTGAACCGCAGTCGATCAGAGCCCGGAACACATGAGTTGTACCATGAAAAGAGGTGAGTTTTATTAAGGCTGTGCCTAATAAAACGGTAGAGTGCCACATATGCGAGTTGGTGTGACCCTGAGCAGTCATTGTCACCGAGGTGTGATGTGTTGCTTCATGAGTGGCCATCTCCTTAATTGGAACGGCGAGTTGAGGAGGCTTATTGCTTTGAGGAGGGGTGCTATAATTAGCATGTTTGCCCTGAGAAGTGGGAAAATGTAATAAAGTGTGATGCCTTTTATTACAAGTTTGACAGGTGCCTTGAGAGCGGCATTCCTTTATGTCATGGTTTCCCAAACAGGAAATACAACGCCTATGGTCTTTTACCATGCGCTGACGATCATGAGGAGATTTTTCACGGAAAGCTGCACAAGAGTAAATTTTATGTCCGCTTGAGTTACAAGCAAAACATAATGCCATGGTAGACTTGCCTTGAGAAGCGGCAGAGGGAGGTTGAGAGGGGTTAGAATGTGCAGTGACCATACTGACATCACTAGTGCGGAAGTGCACCTTTTTAGGCGCGAAGGCCTTGAGGTTTGAGTGCGCGGGCTTTGAGTGAGAGGTGCTGTGAAGGTTAGCATCCTCCGTTTGCGAACATTCCAAATTCAGAAATTTGATAATATCTGTTACGCCAGGTAACGAGCGTGAAGAGGCTTCCTCATCGGAATAGGTGCGAAACCCTTCAAGTTTTTTGCGCAGATCATTATCCATCTTGCGCAACAGGAGTGCAGACAAAAGTGGATTGTCATCGGTGACGTTGCATTCCAAGGCATTTAAAGCTTGGGAATGTTCCGTAAAGAGATTCACAAATGAGCGCAATCCCTTGAGAGAGGTGGCGGTTATGTTGGGTAAATCCAACAGCTGGTTGAGGTGGAGAGATTGCAGTCTTCTCGAGTTGTGGTAACGTTCTCTCAGCAGGTTATATGCTACCAGGTAGTTGGCCGCTGTGAGATTTAGGCTTTTCACCAGATTAAGCGGCTCGTCACTGAGCACGCTTAGAAGGTATTGGAATTTCATCACGCTCGAAAGGGTAGCGTTTCTGTGTATTGTAGTGTCAAGAAACTGGTCCACGTGAGGTGGTCACCAGAAAATTTCTGCAAATCGAGTTGGGGCAGGCGGACATGAGAAACAGGGGATTGAGAGGCGGCTGAAGCATCACTAAGAGCAGAGGGTGTGTTAGGCACTTCGGGAGGTAATAATACTTCAATGGTTGCGGAGATGAAAGAGAACAAAGACTCTATGTCGTCCTGATCACGTGACAAAGTATCATCAGGGATAGGATCATTTTCGATAAACAAAGCCCTTTGGAGGTGGTTTTCAAACTCAGCCTTTTTTTTCCTGATTTCATTTGCATAGGCAGCAAGTTGCTTTAGTTGGACGGGAGTAAGCGGCTTTTCAGTCTGGGCTAGCTCATCAACAGCGGTCTTCAGTTTAGTAAACCGAGTTTTGGTCAATAACGTGGACTGGGTGTAGATAGCAGAGGTAAATTCTCCAACTTTGGGAGCCATCTTCAGAGATATAAAACACTGAGTTACTTTAAATCAATAAAAGACAAATTCCAATCCCCAGAGTGAGAGAAGTCCACAAAATAGTATTGAGGTCACTGAGGCGTAGAGGTCATATAGCCAACAAAACATAGAGTAGGCCTATGGTATCATATGTAAACACAGTGCAAAACCTAAATTAAGAATAAAAAAAATACAATAAAATATTTTTTATGCAACAACAAAAGACAATGGCGTCGGGAGACGTTATGTGTGAATAATAATTAAAAATATTCACCTGAGGACAAGTTGACTGTGATTACAGAGACTACAATACAACAATAAAAATAAATTACACTGGTCATGTAGCAATTTACAATCACTTGAGTCAGGAGACTTGAGGTGTCAAAATAATGAACTATTACGACAAGAGGTGTCAATTGTAATGGCACAAAACAAAATTAACCTACTGCCAAAAAATGACGAGTGTAAAACAATAAGTTTTAATTTAAACCCTAATATAAGAAAAATAGCTACAGTATTATTAACTTGTTAGCTTTGAGTGTTAACAATGTATACAACCAGAGGGAGAGAGCAGTAAATCTATAACTATACAAAACACAGCTTATTGAAGGGCCCTATGTCATATGTAAACAAAAGATTTCAAACAAAATACAAGTTTTGTTTCAGCTAAGTTTTGTTAAAATAAACAAAAACTCCTTTTAATTACAGTGAGAGAAAGTGTTAAGTATTTCATATAGCCATTTGAATATGTTTAATAATATTTGAAAACAAGAGGATCCAAAAAACCTAATATATAAACAAGTGTCGCGAAAGGTACAAGTTTTTACGTTAACTTTCGTTAAAATAAAGAAATCAATTTAAACACAATATAATACAGTATAACATTCTCAAATAATCATAGAAAGTCTAAGCCAGCTGAGTTAAACATCAAACAATCAAATGTAAATAATTCACATAAACAATAACAATGGGAAGTGACAGTTGTCGTTTGACAGATGTCAGCTGTGCTGCCTAGTGCAGCTTTGATCGTAATGGCACTGGCAGTGGAGGCTAGAATGGTGGGGAGGTGAACACGCGGGAATATCACAATGGGAAACACCACGTGCAGCCAAATTCGCGGGCACTTAATTTCGCTGATTAGCAAATATCGACAAATATCAAGTTTGAGAGTTATTGAGGCAAAGTTCACACATAAAACTTTATGAGAGAGTTTTTTAAGAGTTTGTTGAGAGGTTGTGAGAGCGATTTGAACTGTTTTTGTCCACAGAACGGTGTCAATTCATCCGGCTCGAAGGACCATGTTTAGAGACCGTGAGAGAATGAGATTTTATCACATTAATTATAGAGTACACAACAAAATACATAGGGGGCGAAGGACCACTTAATATTGACCGATTAAGACGGTGAGGGATTTATGTCATAAGTAGTTATATATAGAGATAGAAAGCAGACAGTACCTTGAGCTGATGTAAGGTGAAAATATAACACACACTTGGCTGGTCGTCGGTTGGGTAGTCTACAGCTGCGGGATGACCCCGGGATGAGCACTATGAGAAGAGAGAAGTTCTTGTAGAGGAAATGAGCCCGAAGACACAGGGATAGTCACACACACACGATATTACTACACATACGCACACCACAATAGCACTTGCACGGGGCGAGAGGTGGAAACTATATATATATATACGGTGACGGTTATAAACAAATGAGGTTGTTACAATTAGAACAAATTATAAATTAGCACGAGGTAGAGAAAGCCCACGACATACATAACGACTGTACGTGGCGAGAGTTTGGAACGCACTGGGGCTGTGGCAGTCTTTTCGCGGCAAGGGAAGAGGGGGTTTTTCACGGTTTTTACAAGAAAAGAGAGGGGGAAACCTTCTAACCTCCAGTGCTATATTGCCCAAGTGATACCAACATAAAAAATAATATAACATAAATTGAAGACTATTAAAAATAACAGAGATATATATACTTATGCTAAAACTTAAGAATACTAAACAATGACCATTTATATAATATAATAGAATAGGTATAATAGAAGGTCTATGGTATGCTATGACCACGGCAAACCATTACTGTATTTATAAAATATGAGATTTTGACTGTATATAATTTGTATATATTTAATTGCCTGTTATCCATTGAGGATAATATCATCCCCTAATTAGCTGAAAACAATGTGCACTCATACTTTAATATGCATGGTCCTGATCTTTTTATACCTACATGTAGGTACCTAGATGTAGGCTATCAAGGTTTCCAATTCTTTTCCCGTTGGAGGCTTGAGAATGTTTAATTTACTGCCTGTAAATGTTTTAACATGGCCAATTTACAAATTTAGATCACTACCTGGTTAAAAATTGACTTGTAAATAACACCTACTATAACTTGGATGAGTTCCTTAGCTCCAATCTTAGATGCACACGTTATGAATGTTTTTGCTTTGCTAATTCTCTGCCTGTGGCATGGCTTTGCTAATTCTCTGCCTGTGGCATGCAGTCTTTCTCATTTTGCTTGTTTTCTAGTTTCAATAATTATTGAATCACCAATTGCATGTGTTGTGCATAATTATATCTTTTTCATTGTTCTTGTTAGACTGTTAATTTTAGTTAAAGCGAAGATTTTTTATTGTATGTGCTTTTATTAGGTAACTTTTTATCTGTATTATGGACTAACCTATTGCTGTAATATTCTTACATTCTTACATATGAGACGCCGACACAACGTTGTGCGTATTTTAAGGCGAATATGAATGGTTTTATGAGTGTAGGATGAGTGTGGATGAGTGTAGTCTGGTTACTAACTGAGTTCAACTGTTCCTCAGAAAGGGCAATTTATTAATTGCTTAATGGCAACTTAAAATCATTAAATGGGCATTCACGCATTGCTTGACCTCATCATCATCATGGATACTACCGGGTTATATGTCTGGATTTATTAGTCCTCGTCTTAACCCTTTGTGCTCGAAAGGTCAGTACAGCTGGCCACACCCAGTCGCAGTCAGCTATGATTTGTTTTGTCATAATTTGTCCTCGGCGCTTGAATGGCCAGTACTACAGCTGGCCGACGTAGCGTCACTGGCGGGACGGCCGCCATTATCCTCTGCTTCTCTCCCCAACTCGTATTTGTTGTCAATGCCTACTGGATTAAATAGACAGTTTTGTTAAATGTTTAAAGGGCAATAAAAAGACAATTTAAAAGTAATTTTTAATGAAAGCTACCAACACTAAGATATACATAGATTTATGAAATCATACTTAACTTCTAGTCAAGACAGAGACTAGTTTATAGCAGTCTTTTTGAATTTGGTGAACATTCTATGATTGTTTCATATGTGCCGAAGAAGTATCGAAATGTAATACTATACTCAAGTATGCATGACGCAGATGAGATCATAGTTCAGGAGACCTTATGAAACCAGAAATCATAACATTCTACAATAGTCAGATAGATTTGGTGGATGCTATGAAGGAGAGTATTCTATGTGAAGAGTATCTTTTCGCTGGCCACTTCGTCTTTTCTTTTCTCTCCTTAAAATTGGTGGAGTCAATGCACAAATCATTCTAAATTGCAACACTGTGGAGAGAAGTACACAAGAAGGAAAATTCTAAAACATTTGGCACTAGATCTCATAAAACTACATATGAAATGGAGAGCTTCATATAATGGACAAAAAATGATCTTCGTCTTAGAGTAAAACTCTACTTTGGATTGCCAGAGGACACTGCAAGGCCTCAACCCGTAAGGAACAGAGATAGGGTAAAATGTGGATTCTGTCCAGAGAAAAAAACAAACAAACAACTGTGCAATGTGGAACTTGCATGACACCAATTTGTGGTGAACATACAACCACACTTTGCATAAAGTGTAAAGGAGGGGCAGACACTGCAGACCAATTCGAAAGTACTGTAGGTATGTTGTAGTAATAATGTTTATTATTATTGATATTTAGTTATAATTTTATTTTATTTTGTAACATTAGATTCTAAAGTTTTTTTATAACACAACATTTTATCCTTGTTAATTTTTTTTGTTTATTATTATTATAATTACTTTATATATATTATACTTTGAATATCATTGTATTAATATTGTTTCTTGTTTTATATATGTTAGTTACTGTAACAAAATGAGTGTAAATTTTCATTTTATTCTATCTTGCAATTTAAGTTTTCGAAAGAGATTTTAAAGTTTTAATTTCATATCACAAATTTTAATAATTAATTGTATCATTTTTATATTTGTTATTATTATAACTACTTTATAATACATTAAAATATGTAATTACAATTGAATACGTTTGTTTTTATTCATAAATCCAAAGTTTATCACCCATAATATAGCAAATCCAGTAGGTGAGTGCACCACTCACCCGTTGCCACTTAAGTACCAACCTAGGGTTAAAATAAAATAACTTGTTTACAGTTATTAAACTCAAGCACACAATATTGTTTACTATAAACATTAACAAAGAGTATTTCTTATATGACCAGTTGCATTCAGAAGAAATCTACAGACAAAGGATATAAATTCAACATCTTTTGCATAATGCCTTATCTACCTAAGTTATAAATATATAGTAATGATCTCGATTTTACAAATTGTGTTAAGTGTAAACGTCAGCGCGTGTTGCAGTTCTGTAAGCCAATACTACATGGTTTGAATTCCACATAAAACTGTAGGTCCTTTAGTTGCCCAGGCTATTGGGCTATTAATAAATAGCTCTTTTTAAAAACAGTTGACCTTAGTTATAATGACAATACTTATTCATTTACACTCTTCTCACTCATTCGACCCTCATATTTGCCCATATCTCTACAATCGGCGTCAGAGTAATAAATAAAAATAAGTACTTTAAAAATGTACTAAAACTTTCTACACTAAATGGACATATTGGGTACAGGGTTTCAACAGAGACTACACAGGTGCTGGTAGTAAGGTATTAGGTTACATCTTAATACAAACAAGCAACAATTAAGGTATTAAAATATGGCAGAAGATATTAATAAGGAAGATAAATATGTAAAACAATAAATATCATAAATACTTAACAGAGGAAGATTATATACATTTACATACATAAAATAGAACTGTGGCGATTCTGTTCCCAGTTCTAAGAGTTTTAAATGCATTCGTCTGTTCTCTCTGAAAAAAATAAAATAAAACCATGAAGATAATAATTATCAGTTAAGTTTTAATTTTGATAGCCTACAGCCCTTGCTATGCTACGTGGTAGTTCTCTACACTTGCTCACCCTTCCCACTGTGGTTCTCTCACAGCCATCACATCAATATGCTGCTCACCATACTGCTACTACTGACACATGGCTGGATGTGATGTCTGTCACCAACCTTGACCACTTTGTGTATCCGAACAACACCCTGCTCCTGGTCTATCCAAGCATGATCTGATATTCTTTGTGTACAGGCTGTTTATTATCAAATGTAATCTTAGGTTTACCACATTTAGAAATTTTAAATATTTAAACTATTAAACTCTTTTTAACTACGCACGTACATTGAATTGGAATGAAATTCTTAAAGCTAATGATGTTGATATTATGGCAAACAAGTTTAACTTGTTTGAATCTTCTTTGTGATTATCATGCCCCGTTAGTTTCAAAGCGAGTCACCAGACAGCCTACACCTTGGATTACAAGTTTTATTCGTCAACTGCAGAGGCAAAGAAATTCTACATTTTGTAAAGCAAAGTGGACAAAGTCTGCTAATGACTGAGTTCAATACAGATATTTAAGAAATTGAACAAAGCAAGAACTGTGCAATTCTAAATTTAGGTTTTATTAGAGACATTTCTCAGTCCAGAAATCAGCTAAATCTTTATGGTCAAAGCTTAAGGAGCTTGGCATTGGGAAAAAAAAGAAGTGATAAGCCTATGAATAAGGATCTGGACCTTATCAACAACTATTTCATTGATATTCCTATTGATAAATCTGGCAATTGTTAGTACATCCGTGAGTTGTATATTAATCCTTTGGTTCCTGCCTAGGATTAGTTTTCATATTACATATGTGATGAGGCTGACGTACTGGGTGCGATATTGAGGATATCCAGTGGCGAAATTGGGGATGATAAAATTCCTCTGAAAATTATAAAATATATCCTTCCCATATTTAATCACTGTAATTACAGCCATTAAAAAAATCACTTACATCCTCTAAATTTCCAACTGGGTAAAAATTTGTCAACGTGCAACCCCTTCCAAAAATATCGTCTCTTATTTTTTGACTTTAGATCCATCGGCATTTTATCTGCCCTATCTCAATGTCTTGAGAGAGTAGTATATCAACAGATTTATTCTTTTCTTGAGTGTAATAGATTGCTATCTAACTTCCAGTCTAGATTTTGTTCTAATCATAAATCAGTGCCCTTTTAAAAATTATATCTATCATTTAAAAATCATTATGCGATAGATAAAAAATTTTCAATTTTAACACTTTTTAATTTTTCTAAGGCATTTATTTGCCTCTACCATCCTCTTCTCCTTTTACAACTTTCTTCGATGGGGTTCTCTATTGGATACATCGACTGGATGGGGTCCTACTTGTCTGATCGGCATCAGTGAGTCCCATCTAGCGACAAACAGTCCTATTGGAGACCTGTCACACGAAGCGTGCTTCAGGGTTCTGTCCTTGGCCCTTTATTATTTTCAATTTATATTAATTAGTATATTGCAGAGATAGGACATCAGCAATCTTACCTTAGAAGACAAGTTCACTAACACCAGAGTAGTAGTAACATACACAAAAGAATCACGTAATCATACGAATTGTCAGTGCCATTGGCACTTTCTTCAGGTGAGTAGAGGGAGAGAGAGAGAGAGAGACTGACATGGCTTCCACTATTGCTGGGTAGGTGGCAGTAGTGGGGGTTGAACATCCACAGAGCAACACTCAGGTATTGATGCAGTTTTTTTCAGTTGGTATCAGGATGTTCAGTAAAACTGTTTCAATAATTTGGGATGTTATTGTACACATAAAAAGAGCAGAAAACTTCTTATGAAGGTATGTCCTAAAACCTTTAGTTTTCTTAATAAGGTTGGTAGGGTAACCTCCCTTTTGGAATGCACTGACAAGTTGGTTATTGTATTTATTTAGGTTTCTGGGAGAGGAAATGATACGTTTGGCACGGGTGGCTAGTCTATAGGGTAGGGAGCATTTAGTGTTGTTGGGGTGACAGCTGGTATAGTGAAGGTATTGGTTGTTTATTCGTAGGTTTGATGTGAATATCAGTTTGAAGGACACTGTCCTCCAATCCAATTTCAACATTAAGGAAGACTATGCATTCAGAAGAGGATTGCCAGGTGAAATTCAGGAATGAAAAGTTTAGTAGGCTTTGAAGAAAGGATTCAAGATTGGTTTCAGAGTCAGTCCAGATCATGAAAATATCATCGATGAAACGGAGCCAGCAGAGGGGTTGGACGGGTTGTTTTTGAAGGAAAGTCTTTTCCAATTACCCCATGAACAGGTTGGCATAGGAAGGGGCCATGCGGGTACCCATAGCGGTACCCTTGATATGGAGGTAGTTTATGACAGAACTTTGGAAGTGGTTTTTTTTCAAGGATAAATTGAGTCAGCTGAACTAGGAGGGAAGTGCTACGTTTGGTGTTTGGAGGGTTGGTCCTTATATATATACATATAGTATATGTATATTGTATAGTTTTTTTGTCAGCTACCATCTATCAATTAAACATTTTATAAAAGCTGACTTGTATACTTGGAAAAAACTGCAAGTCATTAAATATTCATAAAGAAGCTAAAATATCATATAATGTCCTGTCACAAAGCTAAATCCAATCCATCAAACCATTTAAGACTTGCCTCACTGATTCTATTTATGCTAGATAAGCCCTCCGTAAAATAGCAAAGGGGCATTCTGTAACTATGTGATCCATAGTTTGGATAGACACCCCGCAATCACATGACTGATCTAGTTTCAATCTCCATTTGTATTTCTGTTGTATCTGCCCACTCCAGTTCGTAATCAATTTAACAGTGTCCGTTCCCTACAAGAGAGGTTCATCCCACATACAGGTATTGATGAATAGTTAATAAGGAACTTATTAAGTCCATCAAAACTGTTCCACGCTATAGCCTAGCTAGTATTGGGCAATAAATTTGAACTGTTTAACTGGAGAGTAGTATGTAGAGGTGGGTTTTGAGATTTGAAGTGACTGTTCTCATGTGTGAGATCGTGTGTAATGGGGAGGTGAGGGGAGATCTTCTTGAATTTTTTAAGTAGTGTCTCCTGATGTCTTATTTCTTGAGGACCTATATTGCACAGTTCATTTTCAGTAGACGGTAACTAGAATCTATATTTTTCGGTTATAACTGCGTCAAGATGCTATCTACATTATTTACAATGTAACCAGACATTTCGCCCATGCTGTGATGTGGCATCCTCAGTGGTATCGCTGAGACTGAGATCGTTGAATTATCTTCCAGCTATTATAACAGATGGTGGGTTGGTAACTGATTTATCAGGTACGCTGAAGAGGGGCGGAGGCATGACCCACGTGACCTACGGTTATTAGCCAAAGAAAAACAATATTGCTGACACTTCCATTTTATTTCAATTTACTTAAAATGGGTTCCCATATCTTTGGAAGGTATTTATAAATGTCCCCACCCACACGCCCATACACGTACAGTGGTACGGGAGCCAAGGTAGTGAAGTTGCGATGAGAGTGCCCCTAATAGCTCTCATGGCTTTATTAAGTAGGATATCAATCACTCTAGTATGTGCACAATTCTAAGAGGAAAACAGAGGCATCAACCAGTGGGTTGGGCATCAAGCTCGGTTTTAGGCTGAAGTAATGGACTCACTTTTGGCCTTGTAAACTGACAGCATCGCTGGGTATTATAAACTAACGGTGTGGTATGAAAGATGGTGTATGTTTGGACTAATTTAATTATTTTTTGTTTTTAGAAATGTACATTCTGAAATATTGTTATGTTGATAGTATAATATTGCTTTTTTAACTTAATAATTTTACTATCATATATTTTCCAACAGTTTTTTTACATCATTTATTAATGTACTTAAAAATTGAAGTAATTCCTATCAGTTAGTAAATTTGTTAATAAAATATGTAATTTTTAATAATGGTTAGGTTTAAAAGAGGGCTATGAAGTCATGACTTCACCATTTGTATATACAATAAAGACATTTTTCTTTTCATTTTAATACAAAAACAAAACCTGCTGTTGTTCTAGATAACTGAGAATTTAGTTTAGAAAAATTTAAAAGTTTACTTCAAGAGGATGAAAAGTAGTGCAATCATGTCAGAGTTAGTAGGAATAAACTTAACATTTGACAATGAAAACCAAATTTGGCAAAGTTTTGAAATGTTTTTTACATCAGCTGTTTGAAATCAATTATTAAATTAAATAAGTACCAAAGTTACTCTTATGGGAAAAAAGGAAAAGTTGAGGGGATGTTTCTATCTCTTAAGGATGGAATTTCGATAAATCCTTTCTCAGTAGGTCTCTATGATACTAAAGGCAACATTCCTCCAAATTTCATCAAACTCAGTTAAGAGGTTCAGGAAATTTCGTTATTAGTGAGTTTATATTTTTGGATTTTATATATAACACATTTCAAGTAAAGGCATTTGGAAATATACTAACACTTGCAAAATCATAGTGGGGTTCGTAATGCCCTCCTATGCCGTAGTTAACCACCTGTAACTTTTCTGCTGTGGATGTACTCAGACCTGTCATAGCCTCAATTCTGCGTGAAACTCGTGCCACTGCTTTGTGCTCTTCATCCCTCAGCCAGGCAGACTTGCTGATTCGGTAGGGTGTAGGCTCTTCCTCTCCTGTCTTAATGTTCTGCACCATCGCTCGTCTCAACTATAAGCGATTCACAAGTATGATAATTTATGGAAAATAAAGTGCAAGTATAAATTATTCAGTTATAAATAAAATATGAGAGATCAGCAAACTTACTTGAGAAGAAAACTCCACTGACGGAATACAAAAGAAAAGAATAGAAAAAAAACCGTCGATGGTAACTTCCTCAATTGGGAAGAAACCAGGAGGAGTCCACCTTCGCCTCTTTCCCCACTTGAAGAGGGTGTCATTGACAGTGAAAATTTGTGTTATTAATTATTTACAGTATAAGTCAACAACACAAATATATTACAATATAAGCACAAAATGCACAAATATATCAAAATATAAGCACAAAATACACAAACAACATACAGTTAACTACAAATTGCAAAATTATAGCACAATACAAGCACAAATATTTAAAATATGAGTACAAAATGTAGAAATATTATGGTTATTGATTTTGGTAAACCATGCTCACCATTCTCAGACCAGAGGGATTCGCTAAAGAATGCAAAATAGTGTTCAACAACTCATTTTTTAACAACACTAAATCTATTTCTAATATATAACAACAACATATATATATATATATATATATATACAACAAACAACAATAAATTGAGTTTTTGAACACCATTTTCCATTATTTTGTGAATCACTCTGGTCTGAGGAAGGTAAACGTGGTTCGCCAAAATCGATCACCATAATATTTGTGCATTTTGTTCTTATATTATAAAAGTAATTTATATATAAGTAATAGTATATTATATTATACTTACATTACATAAGGAATACACAGTTTCTTCTTATATATAAATTGGCAGTGAGATGTTCTGTACAGGTGTGTATAGGAGGGAGTGGTACTAAAATAATGTTAATGTGTTTAAAAGAACAATGTTATTGTTTTGAGTAATTATGACTATTGGGGTTCTTATTAACAATTACCCTTGGCTGAGCAATTTTTTTGAAAGTCTCCATTTCTGAATCATAGAGGCTCTCCCTAAACAAAACAATTCTTGGACTGAGATATGCTTCTTCTTCTTTCAGTGGAGCAATTCTGAAACACAAATTGTTTCATAAGTAAAACAATTTATGTAAAATGTAAATACTGTGTCTGCTTGAATCCTGTTCTCATAGAGGAGAAATTAACCATATTTATAATATATTTTTATTTGAAGAGATTTTTTTAGATGTCTCACTTATTTCTTTTCTTATAATGTTTTCAGAGCAGTGCTTGATTTCTAGAAATTGAGATGCCGGAACTACAACCTGCCCCCCCCTTTATCCCGTCTCATTCCTCCGCCGCCAAAAAAAGATAGGTTCTATTCTCAGTCCTATTGACACCGACATAGCGTCCTCTCAGTGGTTGCCATCGAAGTGGACACTACTGAGAAGTCTGGGGTGTCCATGTTGGATTGTAGTCAAGGTTCAAATGTTATGTAGAGAAGAGAACTGAGTGTCAGGCTTGTCAGTTAGCTGAAAATCAGACCAACACTACGTGGTTCGGATTCCAGGTAAAGCTATTAGCCTCAGTTGCTCTGGCTATTGGGCTATTGATAAATAGCTCTTTCTGAGGAAAAGTTGACCTTAGTAACAATGACTACACTTGTTCATCTACACTCATCACACTCATTCCCCACTCATATTTGCCCATATTCTGACGATCGGCATCTTAATAATGAGTAGTTGTCATTTTTATATCAGTTGTTACTGTTTGGTAAATATACATATATATTAATATTATTATTGTCTTGTTGCTATGTAAAGTGAAATAGACATAAAATGTTTCTGGCACTTCTAAAACTTGCTTTTTTACTTTTCAGTCCAATTAAAACACATTACGAATGTAACTTTTATGATTACAGATTATACTATAAAAGTTATTGTAAAATATAACAAATTCAAATTCAAATCTTTATTGCCGTTACAAGAAGTTTACATGCATGGCATTGTCACAATTGTCTTATACTATGATTTAAAATTAACTTTAACATCATTTATAAATTCATCATCATTATATGGACACAGTTTCAACAGATATTTTTTTAGTGTTTTTTTAAATTGAATATTGTTTAAACATTTTATATTATACGGTAATAAATTAAAATATCGTTTAGATTGCTCAATAAAACTATGAATTGTAGAGCTATATCGACACTGACTAGTCATTATGTTAAATCTATTTCTGGTGCAATAATTATGAACAAATTCATGTCTGTCAATTTCACTAAAATTATTTTTTACAAAAACTAGGCAGTCTAATATATATAAAGAGTGTAAACTTAAAATATTGGCTTCTATAAATAGTGGTTTACAATGTTTTCTAAAATTAACATTAAAAATCATTCGTATAGCTCTTTTTTGCAACACAAAAAGTTTTTTTTATAATTACTACTTCCCCATAGGACAGTGCCATAACTGAGATGGGAATGCACATGTGCAAAATACACACACCGCAAAGCATTGAAATCTAAGGAATCCCTTAGCCTGTTTATTATGAATATACCCTTGGCAAGTTTTTTTGCAATAAAATCTATACGAAACTTCCACTTTAGGTCAGATTCTATATAAATACCTAAGAATTTAACATAGTTTTTTTCATGCCTATTATTTAAACTAATACATAAATATTGGGTTTTTTCTATATTTAAAAACAATTTATTAGATTTACACCAGTCTTCAACTATGCTATTTGTCTCATTTAATAATACAGTAGATGTTAGCAAATCCTTACATTGTATTTGTAGAGCTATGTCATCTGCAAATAAATAAGGTCTGACATTAATTTTTTTATATTTACAGGCAAGTCATTAATATAAATAATAAAACATACTGGACCTAATATTGAGCCCTGTGGGACACCATGTATTACTTCCTTATAATCAGAGTAAACACCATTACAATAAACAGTTTGATACCTTTTATTGAGATAAGATTCAAAAAATAGCAGTGCATTTCTCTCAAAACCATAAAAGGCAAGCTTCTGCAATAGTACTTTATGAGACACTGTATCAAAAGCCTGTTTCATATCATAGAA
The DNA here is from genome assembly GCA_035578905.1 of Stictocephala bisonia. Lineage (NCBI taxonomy): Eukaryota > Metazoa > Arthropoda > Insecta > Hemiptera > Membracidae > Stictocephala > Stictocephala bisonia. The sequence continues at coordinate 6,944 of JAQJVL010006740.1, read as the reverse complement.
TTTTAAAAATACACTATTTCGATTTTCCAGCCCTTCGAGACAAAAGGATATGAGCTTTTGGACAGCATCTTTAGTACCTCTGTTAGTTCTAAATCCAAATTGACTGTAATCAAAAAGTTTGTTGCCTTCAAAATATGACACCACTTGGTCATTTACCAGGCTCTCTAAGATTTTACTTACAACAGGAATAATACTAATTGGTCTATAGTTGTTTAGTTCTTGTCTATTACCTTTATTATATACAGGAATAACCTTAACACGTTTTAAACATTCTGGATATTTACCTTCTGTAATACAAAGATTAAATAAGTAAGTAATTACCTCAACTATATACAAAGAAGCCATTTTTATAATATCAGAATTAAGATAAAAAACATCTAGACATTTACTATTACTTAGCCTATGTATTTTTTCAAAAACCTGTTCAACAGAAAATACTTTCAACTCAAAATGATCGTCTGATAAATTATCCATACTCCTTAGCATATTAGTATAGTAATCAGGTGAGTTATTGGATGTTGGCAAATTATTGATCAGCTGTTCAACAGAATTTAATAAATATGAATTTATTAACAACAACAACATTGCAGAACAACATTGCAACCGATTGAATATCAGCAGGGAGAATAACTAGCGGTACAAAGTGTTGATCGTTACTATTGGGCTTGTTACCAGTTATAGGTTCACACATTGATCTGGAACTTAAATGTGCAAAACAGCATAAGAGAAGCTGTGAATAATCTAATTTAGTTTTCACTAGACCTTGATCATAGAATCCCTATTTTGACCTCATAAGCTGAAAGAGCTCTTTAAAATAGACTATTTGAAAAATTAATTAAATTTTCAAATTGCACAACAGTATCGTGGAAATGATTCTAGTTGAACATTCTCAATCTAAGCATTTTCCCCATTTTTTCAACTAGTATTGATTCGAAATTTAGATTATTTTCGGCCCACCCTTGTAGTCACCCGAGTCTGGATGTTGTGTATGGAAGAGAACTGAGAATCGGGCTTGTCAGTTAGTTGAAAATCAAACCAATACTATGTGGTTCAGATTCCACGCAATCTGTAGATACATTAGTTGTCCTGGCTATTATTCTATTAATATAGGGGGCTCTTTCTAAGGAATAGTCGACCTTAGTTAGTAACACTGACTTACACGTCACATTTACATTCATCACACACATTAATATTTCTTGAATTCACCTCATATTTACCTATATCTTGAAGATTGGCGTCTTAAAATGAATAATTGTTATATACATTACAAAATAGTATTATATATTTTAATATTATCTATTACTCTATTATTTTATTAAATCAGCTATAAATGTTATTTTTCAAACATCTCTTGGTTTTTAACATTCAAGCTCTGAATTGGTACATTTTCAAATTCAATAAAATTACATTATGTTAAAATAATAGAGTAGTTTTCTTTTCAAAGACACAATAATAATTATAATAATTAATCTGTCAGCTATAGTTTGTTAAAGTATAGCAGACACGTTAGTTTTAGATTGAACACATTTAAACGAACACCAACTGTTAAAGGTTTCTATTTTGAATGCATTTTTATTACCTGAGGAATGATCTGTTGTAGTGTACATATCGACATTTCAGCTGTGAAGTCAAACTGACAGGTGGCCTGACAGCATCCCGACATAACAACTCGTACATCTTCCACTCTGGTATCTCACTCACTGGACGTTTGTTATCTTCAGTCTATAACAATTACAGATGTTGAAAACCAGTAACTCATACATTTAGCACTTGAACAAAGAAATGAAAAGGTTTTATTTTGTCAAAAATTTGTTAAAATGCAAATTTATTTGAAAACATATAATAATGTATCCTTGATCCCAAATAATACCTCAACAGGTCTCAATATAGATAGCAGGGTTTGTAGATCAGAAGAAGACTGTAATGATATCTGTACTTAAGGGAAGTGAAGAAAACATCAATATGTTAAACCTGATGCCAAACATATCTAACATTGACACCAAATATAGTTAAATTACTGAGGAGTTATTATAGTTATATATTTTAGGTTAGGTTACGTGCACTAAGCAAGGAATTAATTCTACAGTCTGCCAGACAAGCCACTGATTCAGACATTGATGTTGAGGGAGTAGTTCCTGGGAATGTGGAGGTGCCACTAACATCTATGGAGAACTTTCCACCACTGACCACAGCCCTGGACAAAATTCATAAGAGTGCTGCTGCTAGAGGCAGTTTCATGGATATACAAAATTTTGACAAGACTTTGGATATTTCAGTGATAACTAAAAGCGCTAATTCTTTTTAATAAATAAGATTAACAAGTCTAATATTAATTTAGCGTCAAATGTAACAATAAATTTAGAATTAAGTAAATCTAGTTATATGAATTTTAGCACACTTTTAAAGCAAGAAACCAATTTAGTAGTTTCACCTAAAGGTAAAGATCAACCTAATAACTTTAGAAATAAGGTTTTCTCACTAATAAGGAAAAATCTAATAATTCGGAAACTGCTTTTAAAATATTTTACCAGAACATACAAAACCTACAAACGCGCAAAGAGTCATTAGAAATTATCTTAACGGAACTAATTCCAGATGTAGTGGTATTAACTGAACACAACATGAAGAGTTTTGAATTGGAGCATTTCAATCTGGAAAGCTACACCATTTTATCTCAATTAACACGCACAACTACTACTGGCGGGGGAGTGTTAATACTGAGTACAAAAAATATAAGGGGCAGACAAATAATTTTACCATCTATTAAACATCACTTAGAGGATAAATTGTTTAAATGTTGTATTACTAAATTTAAACTTAATAACAAGTCCTTTGTAATAGCAGGAATTTATAGAACACCTGAATATAAACCTAGGGAGTTTCTTGAAAAACTAGATAATACAATAGCAACTATACTAAACAAAGAAAAATATTTAATTATAGTTGGAGATTTTAATATAAACTTTTTAAAGCCAGAGTGCTCAAAGGAAATAATAAATATTAAGTTTCCAACTAGGATGACACAATCTTGTAAAACATGCATTGACAATATATTCACCAATATAAATCCTAATCAGACTAAAACTTCCGAAATCATTATGATGTTGTCAGATCATGACGGACAACTATTGCAAGTACTAAATTTTTATCATACAAAAAATGAAAATTTGTTTTTTAAAGGAAGGACATTTACGTCTGAAAACATGACATTTGTTAAATCACTACTTGAAAAAGAAAACTGGCTTGAAGTTTATAATTCACCTGTCCATATGAAATACAACTGTTTTTACAATATCCTAAAACATTATTTTGACTTGTCATTTCCAGTAGATTTAAAAAAAAGTAAAAGCAAAAAGTCTTGGGTCACAAACCAATTTAAAGTTGAAAAAACTCCATAATTCAATTAAAAATATTGTTAAGGAAAAATAAAAGTCCCAAGCTCCAAAACCATATTAAACTAAAAAATAAGCAATATAAAATAAAACTAGTGAACGCAAAAAAGAAGTATTTTGATGCCAAAATAACAAACTCTGAGAATGTTTCTAAAACAACCTGGACTATTATTAATAGCGAAACACAAAAGTATAAAGAAAAGAATAACCGTAACATAGGGAACAAAACTATATATAACCCAAAAACTGTTAGTGATAGATTTAATTCTTACTTTGTAAACATTATAGAAGAATTATTGTTGTAAGATGTTCCACAAAAACACCAACAAAATATAAATTTCTCATCTCCCCAAAAATTTCAGTGTTATCCTGTAGAAGAAAAAGAACTTATGGACATTTTTGATTCTCTTAAAAATAAATGGTCAAGTGGGTACAATGACATACCGATTAGGATCATTAAACTTGTAAAGTTGCCTTTGATAAAGCCTGTACTACATCTGGTCAATTCTTCTTTTGTATCTGGTATATTTCCACAAAAACTTCAAGTTTCTAAAATAATTCCAGTTTATAAGAGGGGAGAAACCACAGACATTCAGAACTATTGACCAATATCTATCTTGCCAACAATGTCAAAGATTTTTGAAAAAGCAATGCATAATAGTCTGGTTGAACATTTATTAAAATTTAATCTAATAGATGAAGAGCAGCATGAATTCTGCAAAAATAAATCAACAACAACAGCGCTAATTAAGTTCACTGAATTTATTATTGATTCAATTGATGGGAAAAACAACACGGTAGGAATATTTATGGACTTATCTAAGGCTTTTGATGGTATTTCACATTATAGGTTAGTTGAACAATTGCAAAATTTAGGAGTTAATAGGACTAATTTAAATTGATTTGAATCCTATCTCATAGGCAGAAAGCAATACGTGGAAATCTCACATGTTGCAAGAAATAGGTTATTAAAATTTTAATCTAAAACGCAAACAATTAGGCATGGAGTCCTCAAGGGTCAATTTTGGGCCCTTTATTGTTTGTGTGTTACATGATTGGCATGCCAAAGGTCTTTACAAAACACAAGGATATAAATAGTTAAATCTGCCTATATGCAGATGACTCAAACCCTTTAATATCAGCAAAATCCGAAAAGGAACTTGAATTAAACCCACAAATTCAATTACATAATATAAATAATTTTTTTTAGAGAGAATCAACTAATGTTAAATGTAGAAAAAACAAATTTTATTTCATTTAAAACAAAACAGAACCGAAATACTGTACGTCCATACATATCTGTTGGTAATGAAAGTATTGCTCAAATTGAAAACACAACATTTTTAGGTTTATACTTTGATGAAAATTTGAATTGGGATTTGCATGTTAACCATGTAATTAGTAAAATAAATTCAGGGATACATGCATTAAAACAAATGACATTTCTGCAGCTTAACAGTACTGAAAATTATATTTTACGCTCATGTCCAATCCCACATCGCCTATGGTATCAGTATATATGGAAGTACTTCACAACTAAATTTTAATAAAATTTTAACTCTTCAAAATAAAGCCCTTAGAACAATGTTTAATCTAAACTTTGACGATTCTGTGAGACAGTATTTTAGGGAATTGAATATTTTAACTGTGCATAGCCTATATATTTTTGAATGTATAATGTTTGTTAAAAAAAAAATAGGAATAGCTTTAGGACAAATAGTCAAACTCACTCATATAATACAAGGAATAAGAACAAAATTGTATTATCTCACTATAACCTGGAATACTTCAGTAAAAAAACATCCTGTTCAGGCATAAAGCTACTTAAGTACCTCCCAAACACATTAGAGATGTAAATGATGAGAAAAAATTTCAAACACAGCTAAAAAACTATTTATTTGATAATGTCTTTTACTCATTTCAGGAATTTTATGATTTAAAGAAAGGGAACTATATTTCATTAATTAATTAAGTTAAGATTATTAGTTAAGTCAATCAATGTTTTATTTATGATTTTCAATGTACTACTGTACAGCACTTATATGTATGACACTATTCAATGTATGCAATGTACAAATACGAATAAAGATATTTTGATTTAATTTGAATTTACTTATTCATCTCAAAGACGCCGATCATAGAGATATGGTCGAATATGAGGGGTGAATGAGTGCGATGAGAATAGATGAACGAGTGTAGTCATTGTTACTATCTGAGTTCGACTAAGCTCAGAAAGGACTATCTATTAATAGCCCAATATACAGGGCAACTATGGGTTCTACAGCTTTACGTGGAATCCGACCACATAGTGTTGGTCTCATTTTCAGCTAACTGACAAGTCTTATACTCAGTTCTCTTCCCCACATAACATCCGAACCTTGACTATCATCCAACATGGACACTCTATACTTTTCTAGTAGTGTCCAAGTCGATGGAAACCATTGAGCAGACGTTGTGTCGGTATTAAGAGGACCAAGCATAGAACCTATTTTTACTATATTACTTTCAATTTCCCAAACACTTTGTCCTCAAGTAGCTGGGTTACAGCACTGCACCACAAGTGCTGACCAAGTAGTTAGTATATTAGGAGAGTTAGGACATCAGTAAACTTACTTTAGAAGACAAGTACACTAAAACAACAGTACTCTCTCTCTTTACCTACCTTAAGAAAGTGTCAGTGGCACAGAAAATTTGCGCAACACGTGATTCTACTGTATTTGTTTATTACTACTGTGGTGTTAGTGGACTTGTCTTCTGTAGTAAGTTTGCTGATGTCCTATCTCTCCTAATACGAGAGATAGGACCCTAAAACCTCGTATAATTATATATTGCCATTATACATACACAACTACGGATCTTGAAAACCAGTAACTCACACATATAGCACTTGAACAAAGTAATCAAAATGTTGTTAAAACCCAAATTATTCCAAAACATTTCTCCTAATATAATTATATATTGCCATTATACATTCACTTATGTATACTCTCATATATTATTCACTATCGTTACTCTGGTGTTAGTGGACTTGTCTTCTGTAGTAAGTTTGCTGATGTTCTATATCTCCTAATATAATTATATATTGCCATTATACATTCACTTATGTATATTATCATATATTATTCACTATCGTTACTCTGTGAATCCCTCTAGGCTGAGAATAGTAAACACGGTTTACCGAAATTAATCACCATAATATTTGTAGATTTTTTGCTTAAAATGAAGTAAATTTGTGCTGTGTGATGTTAACTAGTACTGTATTTGTACCAATATGTCATAATATGCTATTTGTATAGATAATATCAGTTGTTGTTACAGTAAGAATTACAACTCTGATCAATAATGAAACCGCCTAGTTATACTAATCCACACACTACACAGAACATTTGTATCATGGAGTAATTTAGTTACTAAATTCATAGGTATATTGTTTGGAACTGCTAGGTACTGACATTTATTTGATCCAAGACCCAATTAATGTTATTACCTTTTTCTGATCAATATTCAGTGATACAGCATCCTTTTCAAGGGCTGCTAGATAGAACTGCTTGT